>VZRF01001108.1:459005-474781 GCA_013396875.1 Vireo altiloquus | reverse complement strand
TAATTTTATAAAATCTGCATCTTTTTGCCCCAAATAATTCTATAAAATCTGCATCTATTTGCTCCTAAATTTTATAAAATATGCCTCTTTTTGCCCCAAATAATTTCATAAAATCTGCTTCTTTTTACTCCTTAATGTTATAAAATCAACATCTTTTTGCCCCAAATAATTTTATAAAATCTGCATCTTCTTTCTCCTAAATTTTATAAAATCTGCATCTTTTCGCTCCAAATAATTTTATAAAATCTGCCTCTTTTTGCCCCATATACTTTTATAAAATCAGCAACTTTTTGCTCCTAAATTTTATAAAATCTGCCTCTTTTGGCTCCTAAATGTTATAAAATCTGCTTTTTTTTTCCTCCTCTTGTTTGGCACTTTCCTTAACTCGTTAAAAACCCATTCCAACCCCATCACCCTGGAACAAAACTGGAGGCTGAGAAACCTTTGCAGAGCAGAAAAATGATCCTTTCATCCCAAACTTGTTCTGTCTTTCAGCAGTTTGGGAATCAATAATGTTCTTTAACCACCCCTGACACTTTGCAGTGCACAGCTGAAAGCTTGGCTGAATGCAACAAATAAATGAGGCAGAACAAAAAGAAAAACAGATTTTCAAGTGCTCCAAATGTGGTTTTGTTGCATAAGAACCATTCAAAAAAACTCGGGTTTTGTTTTTCATAACCAACCCAAATGGAGATTTAAGGAGAGTTGAAGCACACATTAATATTTTCTGTGAGCAATTGGAAATAAATGGCTTTGAACATGAAAAATATGGAATATTTAAAGAAAAATACTGGGTTAGTGTTCCTATGAAATAAATGAGATCCTCTGCCATGGTGAGATGTATCCCAAAGGATGTGTTTGAGGATAAAAAGCAAATATTGCTTCCAATTCCTATGACTTGGCATTATTTTGAATATTTTTAAATTAATATTTTGAAGGCCGTTTCTTCCTATATTTGCAGTTTTTCAACACTTACATAATTTTTTTTCTCTGTCCTGTTCTCAGGATTATGATTCCTGTTATTGTAGCAATTGTTTCAAATTCAGAATCATCCTTTTCTTTATTTCATACTGCAATTTGTCCCTAAATATTACCCAGAACCGATTTGATTTATTTAATGGTGGTGTTTTTCTTAATTTCTTTTTAGTATTCCAATATTTAGGTATTTTTTAACCTTTCCTTCATTATAGCCAATGAAAAAGACATTAATTACCTGTCCAGGTCAAGTTTTAATTGACTTAAATGTGGCTCTGCCTCAGTTCTTTTAGGCTGCTACCACATTCCTCATGAATATTCCACATTTTACCTGCAGTTGCCTTGAAAACTTGGAGCTGAAAATGAAAAATTTTCAGCAGGGAAAAATATTGTACAAAGAATTAAATCCTGTTCTTGTGAATGGAGCAGAATCTCTGCTCAGAATTCATAACAATGAGAATAATTATAATGATGATGGTATAGTAATAATAAAATCGTGACAAAGAGGAAAATATTAGTAAAAATGAAATAATAATAATATTTTTTTTAGAAAAACAGCATTGGGTCCAAATAAAACCCACCAGCATTTTTTTTTACAGAGCTTGATTTGTGCCACTCACCAAATTAATCCCATTTTCCTTGCTCTCTTGTGCTGCTTCCCGAGGTTGGAGGCTCAAAACCTGTAGGAAAAGCTGGAACACTTTAAAAGCAGCCAAAAACTGCCATTTAGGATGTAAGAGTCCCTATAATTTATTCAGCCACAGAAAGTACCCATAAAATAAACATGAAATGGAGGAGAAGACAATTTCCCCACTATTCCTCCATGGATTCTTGTGGCTTTTTCAACTTTTCAGTGTTTTAAAAGAGGCATTTTTCCAACTCAGAGTGGCCAGAAGTTTGGATAAATCCCTTCTGTTTCCTCCTTCTTCCCCAGCTGCTTTAAGGCTGAGACTAAGCTTAATTCTCTCTCAAAACACAGGTCCGAGTTTGGGGTGAAAATCTGAAATATCCTATAAAAACTTGCATGCTGTGATTAGAAAGTACTTCTGAAATTAGGATTTTGACTGAGAATCTTTCCCTCTGAGCCAGCAAATGCTAGAAGTCCTCGAGAGTAGAATTTGATGGAGACAAGGAGCTTAATTGAAAAGCTGCCTTTCCAAAATGAGCATCTCTTCCCACGCCACGGATATTGCCAAAAGCTTCCAGAGGTAAAATAAAAAACCAGGCTGGAGGCAAACAAAACTCTCTGTATTTTTTTTTTTACTCAATAGTTGTAAGTTTTTTACCATGTTTCTCACACAGAGGGAAGTGAAATTACTTTCCAGAAGAGAGAAAGGAGTTTACAGCGCAATAAAATCAGATTAGAAAAGCTAAACTAGCAATAGTAGCTGCAAAAAGAAGTTTAACACAGGCACACACGCTCACAAATCCAAGCTGGGCAGACAAGGAAAAGCCTTCCAGGAACATTATGGAGTAAGTTCAGCACTTCTGTGCCACAGACCCAGCCCTGTAAATCTTGTTTAAATGCAACGAGTATTTATGGACTTGGGGTAAGCCCAAACTTTTCCCCATTCCCTGACCATCAGAACATGCAGCACTTGATGTTAAGGCTAAATTCCCATCTCACCTGGATTGATGTATAAACTCTTTTTATGGGAGAGCAGCGGGCACAGGCTTTCCTGCTCTCGGAAAAGAAGGAGAGAAAGAGCTGTTGAGATCAGTCAAATTACCCAAGATAAAATCCATCAATCAGCTGGTGACTGATGTGAAAAACGAGGTTCACTCCTGGTAAAATTTTAAAAGGTTCAATAAGGGGTTTAATAAAAGGGACAATAGGAGACAGAAATAAAGCAAAGAGTTAATAGGGCCTGGTGCTTGGCACGATGCCAGGGGCACACCTTAGCTAACAAACCTCTTCTGTTAAATGTCCAAGTCTCAGACATATTCATAGATTTCTATGCATCATTCAAATATTCCTTTTTTGGTATCTCTTGGGTTTCAAGTCCCCCCTATCCTGTCACTATTTCCTTCTTGCAGGTCTGTTTAAAATTTGATAATCCATTGTAGTCCAGTTCTGCTGACCACATCCTTTGGTCATCCTGTGTTCCACTTCTGATCGATAAATTCTTCCTTCCAGAGCCTGAGGCCTGTCCTTGTTATCTTGGCCAGACGGACCAGGAATTTGGGGAACTTCCTTGCTTATCTTTGCTATCCTGAGTTGACTACATAAAAAAAGCATTCTACATATGATATAATCCTAAGAAATCACACTACTATTTAAAACAAACTATTTCCATGCCACTTCGTTTTCTTACATTACACATATGACATTCATTTTAATATTTGCAAAAAGCCAATAATACAACATGCACTTATAACACTGACAAACAAAAGGCATGCAGGTTACCACAATCTCAGCTCCAGAATGTGCTAAAATATCAAGCAGAAAGCTGCTGCCTCGTGGAACACCACAAAGCTGGTGAAACTTGGGAAGTGGGGAATAATCAGAAAGGAACAGCAAGGCCACGTGCTGGAGGAAGCGCTGGTGTCTGAGATGGGGTGGGGTTTGCTGATAAAGTAGGAGATACCTGGGTATCAAATTCGGCATCAGAGGCCTCGGAGAGCCAGCTCAGTGTTTTATCAGTGTTGGCAGAGGCACCACATGGAGCCAGAGCTCCAGTGGGGAAGACTCCAACATGGATACAGGCCCTGAGTAACCAGGAGGGACACTGGGAGTCACTAGGAGTCACTGGGGAGTCACTGGGAAGTCACTGGGAGTCACTGGGGAGTCACTGGGAAGTCACTGGGAAGTCACTAGGAAGTCATTGGGAAGTCACTGGGGAGTCACTGGGAAGTCACGCAGCAGAAATTCACGCCACAATTACACTTGAAGAAAACTTCCTCATCCTGCTCCATCCTCTTCATTTCCCTCTGGATAGGATTCCCCCTGCCCTCTCTTCCCTCAGAAAAATCCCTCCAGGGAGCTCTGTTGAGGGTCTTTCCCCTCACAGCCATGACCTCTGTCTGAAGATCACATCAATCCCAACTTTTTTTCCCAGCACTGTGAGTCCCAAAATATGAATTTCTGCAGGTGAAGGAGATCACTGGTGCAGAGGAGTTGATTCCCAGCTCGTTTCCTGCTCTGCTGCTCTAATTAGCAGACACGTCCACGCCTCATTTCAGCCTTCATGCTGTGCTTGTTCTTTAAGAGTTCCTAAAGCATATGCTCAGCTGCACATTATGGATGGAAACAGGAGCTGGAGGCATTCCAAAATCCAGGCCTGACCAAGTTGTCTTGGGAGTAAAGTCACTGCAGATGAAGCTACAAAGATAATTAAGTCAAGTGTCAGCTGGAGTAGTTATTTCCCCATGAGCTGAACCTCAGCCACGGGTCTGCAGCGAGAGGATGGTGTCACCTCTGAAACCAGGGACAGAAACAGAACCAACTCCAATGGAGGTGAATTGTCTCAGGAATTGCTGGGATTGGCATTGGTGGTGTCAAAGGAAAGCAGGTCCTACAGATGTGGGGTTAGATCATGCCTGGAAACGGGAAGTGTTTTTCTCGGATTCCAATTGTGTCGTTGTTAATTCCAGATCTGTGTAAAACCTCCCAGACCATTCCCATTTCACAGCTCTCAGGCACAGGGGGGGATTGTTGGGGTGTCCTGTGCAGGGCCAGGAGTTGGACTGGATCATCCTGGTGAGGCCCTTCCAGTTGAGGATATTCTGTGTTCTGTGTTCTTTTGTTTGGGTTTTCATTTTCTTTTTTGGATTGTGCTCTCCAAGCTGGCCCTATGAGGCCAATTACCTGTTTGTAATTAATGACTTGCTGCTGCTTGTCAGAGCAATGCCCCGTGTCCTGAGAGGAGCACTGGGTGCCCCCAGTGCTCCGCAGACAATTCCCTGCTCATTTTGATGCCTTTCAAAACCTGGCATAGACACTGATACCACTTTCTGTCCTGCTAAAATTAGAATTCACGGTCCAGTTGTCAAAGGAAAAATGGGAATCCATGCAAAGACCTGTCACTGTGGGAATTACCGGTGACTGTCACAGATGGAAAGTGTTAATTAATGTTTTTTTATGAAGGGACTATCACGAATGGACCCTTCTCCTGTCAGCTGTGAGAGAAAACCCTTTTTACTCTTGACAGGACACTCGCAGTCTCCAGCTCCTTCTTGGCTTCTTGGAGTCCTCAAACTACGACTTCAAAGAGAAATTATACATGAAATTTAAAAAAAGGCAATTCAGTGTATCTTTGTGAGAGATATTGGCAGGGAAGCAGAATTCCCATGAATTCCAGAATTCCCAATGGGACGTGCAAGAGTTCCAAGGATTAAGGACCTTGCAGTGATGAGGGTGTCCTGATGCCAACTAAAAGGGTCTGATCCCAAGTGATTCCAAAGTCCAGCTGAACTGCAGGAGCAGAGAGTCTCTACAGGACCCACTTAACAAATAACAGCCCCCCAAAAAAACTGCAAAAGGGCAGCTTTAACCATTGGTATTAAATATAAAGGGGAAAACTGACTCGGCATCCTGTGCATGGAACAGCTGAATTAACACACCTCAAATTTGCAGGGCCAAACTTCCAGCAGCAGCAGGGAATTCAGGGCCAAAAAAGATGCATCAGATGAAAAATTAGGTGAAATGCTATAGGAAGGATGTGCACACTCTCCACAAGTTAATCTTGGAAGTGGACAATACAAAATTCCTGAGTAAAATTGGCAGAGAAGCCTTAAACCCACTTGAAGACTTCAAGCAACAAAAATAACAAGACACTGTCTCAACAAGATGCCCTTAAATAAAAGGATTTGTCATGGTAATAAAAAATACCAGCAAAAATAGATACAGCATCAAACTGCAGCCAAAAGGAGCAATTCTTCCTGAGAAAATGAGATCAAGGCAGGCTTGGAAGTAAAGACACACACAATGAGTCTAAATGGCAAAGAGAACAGCAAAATGAAGGAAAACAAGGAGATTAGCTCAGGAAAACAATAGGTGAGAAAATAAAACCAGATATAACAACTCTCGAGGGGAAAAAGGATATAAAATCCAAACAAAAGGAACTGCTTGACAAGGTACAAACAAATGACAATGGACGGAAGAAAAATATAATTACAAAAGAAAGGACTCAAAACGTTGAAATACTAGAGATTTAAATAACCACCCAGTCGATATTAATTCCAAGAGAAAATGTTATTTTGCAGAAAGAAATACAAGAACAGAGCGTGCCCCTCTCTAACACACACACAAAAACAAAAGTTGTCCAGTTCCTCTGTCCTTTCCCAAACTTTCTAAGGAGATTTGAATGCACAGCTTCATTTCCCAGACTTTATCATTTGCTCTGGGCTCCCATCAATACCATTACTCACAAGGCTTTTGTGTTTTTCTCAGCATTTTGTGAGTCAGCCAGCACAGGCCAGGGATAATTGACAGGAGTCACTCAGAAGGAACATTCCAGACTCAGAGCAGAGCAGAGAGAGGAGTGCAGACGTTCTGTTCTACCCCCTGAAATGATATCAGAATGAGATTGACTTCATCTTTAAAAACAGGTCACTGCTTTTTTGTCTGAAACAATTGGGAGGGTTGGTTTCCTGATGGGAAAATCTGAGTTTAATCCAAAATCTATTGAAACCAATAGGAAAAAAGGGCAAGTGGCACTTTTTGTGTTGATTTCAGACCTCTGGATCCTTTTCCAACACATTAATCAGAAAACCCAATAGAAATGAGGTTTCTTTGTGGCATTAATTTGTTTAAAAGTTACACAGTAGCCAGAGAAGCTTCATCTGACATTGAGTTAATCTTCCAAAAAAATTCTCTGTTCTCCTAACCAAAAATATGTAAAAAGATGGTTCATAAATGAGTAGATTATAACAAAATAATCATACTTTGTACCAATCCTTATTATTTGAGCAAAACCTGATAGTTTTTTTTCAGTGCTAGATCTGAAATCTTCTCATAGAATTGTAAAATCACAGAATTGGTAATTTCAGACAAGACCTTTAAGATGGTTAAATCCCACCATCAACCCACCACCACCACAGTCACCATCAAACCATGTTCTCGGGTGCCACACCCACGTTTTTGGAACACTTCCAAGGATGGTGACTCCATCATTCCCTGGCCAGCCTGATCCGATGTTTTGTAATCTTTTCCACCAAGAAATTCTTCCTTGATTTCCTAGATTTTGCCCACACAAAGCCATCCATGGAAGTGGCTGCTACAAAGCCTGGCAGAGGATGTGCATTTTGCTCCTCTCTGGGGTCACTTCTGCTCCTTCCACCCACTCTTTGTGCAAATATTGGGAATTTCTAGATATTCCTAATGGTGGCTACCAAAAGCGAGAAGTAGAAGTATCCAAAACTTAAAGTGTTTTCAGGAATTGAATTGACGTTTAATAAACTAAGAAGCAAAAATACCCAAAACCCAAAAAAGGAAATCTGAGAGCAGGCGAAAAGCTTTCTTGAATCTCTAGATAGTTTTGAATTTTGGCTCCTATTTGGGAGAGAAAAAGGATTTGGGTTAGGGAAGACAGATGGTGAACCCTTTATCCCCTTACTGACCTTGGGATGGGGAAGGAGATGGTGGAAAAGTTCTTCCGGAATGGGGGTCCCAGGGACACCCCAACTGCCTCATGCTGAGAGATGATGGCTTGTTTTAAACCGTTAATCCTTGTTTGCAACACAAAATCACAGCTTCTAATCCAGTTTTGGGGGTATTTGGTGTGTTTTGATAAGTTTATTTTCTCCTCAGTGGATACCATCTACAGCAACTCATAGGGCAGAGTTTCTGCTGACGCAAAAAATCCATCTCTTTAAAATTCAGGAGTTATTTACTCCTCACTCACAGTTCTCTCTTCCCTCTTAGCAAAAGACATAAAAAACATGGAGAAAACTCACCCTTCCTTCTTGGATTATCGATCGAGTGGGTTCTGTGCGGAGCAGATGCAGATTCCACGTGTGCAGTCCACTGGGATTGTCTCTGTTCTGTTCTATGGTTGAAAATATATCAATTTTAAAAAGGCCAATGCTTCTGAAAGTGGTTTAGGCCATAAAAAGAAATGTACACTTATCAGAACTAACATCAGGAAAGAGATAGGGAGGAGCTGGGTTATCTTTTGAGTGATAACAGCAATGGGAAAGCAGTGTCTGCTGACTTTCCAAACTGCATCGGGCATTCTCCATGCACTGAAAAAAGCCTCAGGCACTTCTAAATATGCTGGGTTTATTCTGTCCCATGTTGGGCTCAGAAGCTGAGGTAAAATTAGCTTTTTCTTTCTTTTTTTTTTTTTTTTTTTCCCAGTTTAGTTGTTCAGGATCTTTCTCGGGTATGGTGAGGACAAGTTTGCAATAACTGGGTGTTTCAGGGTTTAACCCTCCTGCAGATCCATAGGAACAACACCTCCTGCTCCTGGCAATGCTCTTCCTGCTCTCTTACAGGGGGAAGTCTTGGCAAACAGCCCTGGTAAAATGGTTATCTCTGCCATAACCTCAATTCTCTCCTCACCTACTTTGCAATTCCATATAATCCATCCTAAGAGCCAAACCCCTCTTCATCAGTAACAATTTTGTTGATGGCATCCAGTCCCCTGCACTGCCCCAAACTGCAATTCCCAACCACTGCAATTCCAAGTATCTTCATTCCCAACCTCTTTCAAAGGTTGTCCAAAACAAAGAAATTAAAAACCTGCTGGTTGACCTAATTGGGCACTGCCAGGTTGTCCCTCTGCTCCACCTCCCATGACCCATTAAGCTACAGGGCATCATTTCCTGTTAATTAAGAGGCTCAATTAGAGTATTTTGAGCTGAGCCTCCTTTAACTGCGTTACAACCAAGCAAAACCCACTGACAGCCCCAAGAGGAGATTCTTGATGGAATCCTGACCCTCAGTTTAACTTCCCCTATAACCTGTTCTTGTTTATGAGGATCTGCTTCTCACCCTGGGATTTCCTTCCACCAAAAACTAACACAGAACTGCTTGGCCAACACGTTTCTCACTTTCCAGAGCACCAATTCCTCATTAAATTAACCAACAAGGAAACAGCCGGCCGAAAACTGGGAATATAAACAGTAGAATAAATCCTTAAAAACTGTTAAACAAACCACATTTAAGATCTACTTTGATGTTTCTTAATTCTGATGACCACAAGGGCTAAGTTGCGGCCTACCTTAATTTGGTTCTTATTGACACCACTGAGACAACCTCGAAAAAAAAAGACCCAAACAAAAATCAACTCCTTAAGCAGAGTTTTTACTTTCAGATTTTGCATGCACAGCCTTGATTTGGCTCCTTTCCCTGGTGCCCTCTTCCCTTTAGTCCAAAGCTGGAGAGCTGTTGAGCCAGGCCTAAGAACAGGCTGCAATTAAACCCTGAGGATGCTCTATCCAAACACGGTTCTTCGGGACAAAGAGGAGGCCACAACATTCCAGGGACAAAACTCTCCAGCGTGAATTCCCGAGGGGAAATCACACATCAGTGAATCAGTGCAAGGAAAGGTGACTGCTCTTTGCCATGGAAACAGGTGAAGGGACACAGTGCAGAAGGAATTGTTTCAGTGGAGAGCCTGTGGAGAGCTGGCAGGAGCAGCAGCCAGCTTGGAAACCCGAAGGTGAGAAAAGTGATGTGTTTTGAATTAGTCCCATGCAGCAGGAAGGAGATGCCACCCACCCCGAGCAGCACCCCCAGATGCTCAGACCACACCGTGGTTTGCAGAAATCAAAGTGGGATTTCATTTGCTGAAACAGAACCCTGTGAGGAGGAACAGTGACTCTGCAGTGCTGTGAACAGCCTGATCCCAACAGGTTTTTATCCTTCCCCCTGCCATCCCCACACAAGCTTCACAGGCAGAAAAACCACTCCTGAGATCAGAAGTGTGTTCAGCAAACCTTCACATGCTCCCAGTCCATCACTCTGTGGTGTTATTCAGGGCTTTGATGGGTTTGGTCCTTGCAGCCACAACCAGTCGCCAGCTGGAGCTGCTGGGCACTGCTACCGATCCCAGGGACTGATGGCCACATACACAACACCTGGAGAAGGGAATCAGAAGGAAAGAGCACCCCTGGAATAATTCAATCTGCATAAAACACCTCTCCTGCACCATTTCCACTCGCTAATTATGACACCTCCAGCAATTTCCTCATTGATTTGAAGGAGGCCGTTGTGCATTTGGGGTTCTCAATCAATTCCTCTCCTCTCGGCACATTTAACTGCTGCAGAATTTTCCACAGCGATTTTGTTCTTCACAGCTCTTTGAAAAACACCTCAGCCTCCAATTTATTTCCAGTCATTAAAGCAAAATCTTTCGAATGGACAATATGATTTATAAAGTGGGAGAGATACTTTTATGCACTGCTTTATGAATTCCGAGCCTTCAGTATTTGTTACAGCTCTTTATTCATTTGGTTTGAAAAGCCAGGGAAAAAAAGCTCACCACTGAATAAAGAGGAAAACGATTCTCAGCTTTCAAACAATGAGCACATCAAATTAAAAAATCATTTATTTCAGTGCCTCTCCTGTCGCAATGGCGCACAATTGTGGAGCCTTCAGCTGGCACGTGGATATTCCGTGGCTTTGAGGGAAAAACTGGAAGTGAGTGACTCTGGCAGAGTCCTGAGGAATCCACGAACCCTGGAGAGGGAATGAAACCCTGAAGTTCAGGTTTTTCTTCATAGAATCATAAATGGTTTGGGTTGGAAGGGACCTTAAAGCTCATCCAGTGCCCCCCCTGCCATGGCAGGAACACCTCCCACTGTGCCAGGCTGCTCCAAGCTCCAATGTCCAGCCTGGCCTTGGGCACTGCCAGGGACCCAGGGGCAGCCACAGCTGCTCTGGGCACCCTGTGCCAGGGCCTGCCCCCCCTCCCAGGGAACAATTTCTTCCTAATACCTAATCCAAACATTCTCTCCCTGCCAGTTTGAAGCAGTTCCCTTTTTTCCTGTCGTTCCTGCCCTTGCCCAAAATCTCTCTCCATCTTTCTTGTAGCTCCCTTCAGGCTACAATCAGTTCACATCAAAACCTTCTCTTCTCCAGGCTGAACAATCCCAATTCTCCAGCCTTTCCTCCTAGCAGAGCTGCTCCATCCCTCTGATCCTCTTGGTGCCTCCACTGGACTCTCTCCAACACATCCATGACTTTGGAGTCGAGGTATTCCAGCATGTCCAAAATGCTAAACCACACCCACCTGCTGTGGGCAAGGCAGCACAGCTGCTTTGGTGCCCAAATCCATCTCTTCACTCTGGCTCTTTACAGATCCAAATGTCCCAACCACATCCATTCTTCTCCAGAGACCTGGAACAATTTGTTTGGTGGTCCCAGACCAAAGCTCTTCATCCTCCCCTCCCCCCGGACAGGAGACCCTGCTGTTGTGTGAGCCCCATGCTCAATCCAGTAAGATCTTTGCCATTCATCCTGATTGCTATTCCTGCCCTTTCATTTCCCAGAGAACTCTCATTCATGCCTTTTATCTATCCATGACTTTTCCAGTGTTTTCTATCTCAGTTATTTTAATCTAATCTTTCCTGCTGGCTCAGGGTGGCTCTGCTTTTCAGACCTTGTTTATCATGTAACCAAATGGCAGCTTTACCTGATTTCTGGGAAGTATTCAAATTTGCTCTTTATCGTTTTAAAAATCTATTATGAACCTCTTGACTCCCCTGCATTGTGCAAAGAAAAATAATTATAAAAATACCCGCTCTCTTTAATACCAATAATTTGTCATCTACTGAGAATTTTTTTCCAGGTATAATAGTAGTTTAACTCATTAACTTTATGCTAAGTACAGCAATTTTGTTGTCTCCTACCCAAATATTTCTAATATTAATGATACAGCTTAGATAAAGTGATTTAAATAGTTGTACATACAGTGTGCTTATGCAACGATAATTAATTACCTCAAAGATTGAACTCCAATCTTTCACTTCCAATTACGCTTTCATCTTTCTGACGATCACCCTGCAAGAGCTCTCCTTCAATTCCATAATCCAGTTTGACATCAGACTGCCACTGACTGGGAGGGGAGGAGGAAGGAGCTGGAGCAGGAGGCCGGAGCAGGATGTGATGTGGAAATGGGTTAAGAGGCTCTGCCTTTACCAGGGGCTCCAGGAATAAAAAAAATATCGTGTTGGTCCAACAGCAGCACTTCAGCTGCTGGCACGGAGGGAAACAAGCAGCATGCAGGTCCTGGGAAGTGATGAAGCGCGGTGGTCAGTGAGCCATGCACCACATCTGTCCTGGGATGTGTCCTTCACTGGACAGTCCAGCACAGCTTCTCAGGGTGCTGGCAGCACACAGACACACTCATGCAGGTGGAAACATGTGAACACACCCATGCCAGGATAACTCAGGAGTTTGACCAGAGACAAAGAGATGGGAGAGCTCTTTGTATGGAAACCTGCAGGGTTCTGAGAGTGCTGTGCTGTGGCTCAGTGGTCAGTGAGCCTTGCACCACATCTGTCCTGAGGTGTCCTTCACTGGACAGTCCAGCACTGCTGCTCAGGGTGCTGGCAGCACACAGACACACTCGTGCAGGTGGAAACACGTGAACACACCCACGCCAGGACAGCTTGGAGCAGCCTGGGGTAATGGGAAGTGTCTCTGCCTGTGGTAGGGGGTGGAAAGGGATGGGCTTTAAAATCCCTTTTAAACCAAACCATTCTGATTGTAAAAAATAAGAAACGAGGCTTGCTCGTGGTGTGATTCAAACACAGCTGAAACCAGGACAATCCCCTTTGCTTCCACTGAACAGTGGTTGGGAAATTCTGCAGCTTTTCCTTCTTTTCTGAAATTGTGGGAGCCTCCCTTGAAAAGATGAGCCTGGAGCTGTTTGCACACATGAGGAAGGTGTTTAAGGACACCAAGAGAAGCACCTGGACGTGGTCATCTTTACCTCAGCCAGGAAAAACTGCTTTGACTTCTTTGCAAAATCTTTGTGGCCATGAGCATCACAGAGACAAGAAAAAGCCTTCAAAATCCTTGACAACTCTTTCTCCTAAAAAAAAAATAAATTTAAAATAGCAAAATAAATTTTTAAAAATTGTGTTAATACATTAAATTCCCTGAAATTGTCATAAACACACACAAAATGAAAGCTTTCAGGAGAAAATCACCACAGACTAGAACTCCAAGCATTATCTGTCTCCAATAACTCTCCCACACATATTCCCAACAGCTGAAAAAAAACAGGACAACTGCACAATATTCAAAACTTATTCCAGACTTGGCTCAGGGGATTCTTTTTAAAACAAGCCCATTTTGCATATGAATTAAAATTTAAAAAGCACTAATAACTGCAGATGATGAGCACTAATCTTGGTCCTCAGCCTCAGCATCCCTGGAAGTCTCTCCCTCCTGCCTGAGCACCACATGTTCAGAATATATCCAATTTTTCCATCTTTTATTTGCATAGGTAGGGATTATTCAGTTTATTCAAGCCAATTATCTCAGCGTGATTCATCATCATGATGCTCCAAAATAAAAGCAATCATGCTAGATTAGTGCAATTAAAAGGGTATTTTTATATTTGGAGAAAAAAGTTACCTATTGGACTGGGAACTTTCCTCCAAACAACATCAGGGTACTTGTTGAACTGGTGTGAAGCACTTTTTCCTCTCCCTGAGCTCAAACGCAGAGCCCTCTGCTCTGTGTTTTCCCTTGGTTAAATATCTGTAAAAATAAAGCTCTGGTTCATCCACTGAGCCAAAAAAAAACTTTATTGGCCCATTTTAATCAAGGAAGTTCTCCCTGTTTTGCAGGATCACAAAGCAGAGCTCACACACAGCACTCCAAGGAAGGCACTGAAGGAATCAGGGGTAGGGAGCAATAAACCACCCCAAGAAGGAAAAGGGGAAATCTTTCATTCCCTAAGGTTTATCCCAGAGCCTCTCTCAGCCATTGCACTTCCAGCTGCTAATTAAATATGGTTTAATTGACATTCCCAGCTCCTCTGGCCAACCTGTTCCACTGCTGGACCACGCTCTGTAAAGAATTCCTTCCTAACATTTAATCTGCCCCCTTTCATTTTAAAATCCTTGTCCATATCAAAAGTCCCTCTCTCCCTCCTTTTTACAAGCATCCTTTAGGTGCTGGAAAGATTCAAATCTCACACAAATAATATAAAGATTTACCAGACCACTGCCAATCCCTGATCAGAGCACACAGAAACAATGAAAAAGTAACCACAGAAATTAGGGATTTTAGAGCTTATGGCCATTGAAATTCACCTCATCTTCCTTCTTAGGGATGGGAAAGGGATTCTGTGGATATAAAATCGTCTATTGGTCTAATCCAACTGCCTGAGCAGCAGTTAAAGTCTGTTAAGGGCACTTTCCAAACCCTTTGTAAACACCAACAGGCTTGGGACATCCACCACCTTTCTGGGAATCCTGATCCAGGGTTTACCCACCCTCTCAGTAAAGAAATGCTCCCTGATGCCCATTTTGAACCTCCCAGAAGAGTTTTGAATCATTCCCACGAATCCTATCGCTGGATCCCAGGGGGAAAAGCTCAGCTCAGGTGTATTTGTGCACATAGAAATAAATGAAATGCATAGAAATGCACAGAAATACATAGAAATACATAAAAATACATAGAAATACATGCAACCTGTGTTTGCTCTGCTGCTGCTGCAGAGAAGTAGCTCTGCATTTCTCACCAAAAAACCTCTGCAAGTGCAAAAGCCACAGAGAGGGCCAGAAACCTCTCAGAAACCTCGAGGCTGTAAACAGAATAAGAAAATTCATTGCTTCAGTTTGCCTTTGATTTCCAGGGAAAGCAATTTGTGGAGGCAGTGGGCAGAAGGAAATGCAGAGGGGAGCCTGCCCAGACTGGAGCAGGAGCTGCTGACTTCAGAGCAGCGCAGCCAGGGCAGAAATCCAACCTCTCCTGACAAATTCCCCACGTGGCAAACACGTTTCAGGAGCAGACAATGGGCTTCAAACAGGAATGGACATCCTGCTCACAGCGAAAGGAGGCTGTGGCTGAACCCCACCGCAGCTGGAGTCATCTGGAAATACCTGAAAGGCTCAGAAATCTGATTTTTTTTAAAGCGTCTCTCCCACTTTTGAATCTGAAACTCGTTATTGTTCCCATAACTGATTCCCTCTGTTGGTTTCTTCTTTAAAAGCTCTGTTCTGACGGAGCTGAAAGAACTTTCAGACAGGATAAAAGCTCCAGATTCTGCTGGATTCATCCCATGGTGGGATGCTCTGCATGGAGTGTGGTGGAGCAGCTCGAACCACACCCCATTTGCAAGGCTGTGGGGTGGAATTGTCCTAAAACCCCTCTGGAGCCCCAATCTCAGACCCTGACACCGAGGCAGAACTGACCTGAAGGCACTTGCCTGGCAGCCAACCCCTTTACACCACAACACTTCCCACAGGATGAGTTCTTCTAACCAATTCCTCCTTGGAATGGGGGGAGATTCCTCCCCTTGGGTTTGGGGATGCTCATCAAGGGTACCCCTCAAGGCACAGTCCTCAGTCTGGGTGAGTTCCACCAACCTCTAATGATTGTTGCTTCTTGCTAACTTTAATATAATTCCTCTGATATCATGCATTATCCTATCTTACACTATGATAATAATAATTTTAGCTTTTACACTCGGTGGTAAATAATTCTGATGGAGTCCTTTTTGTCCAATCATTTATCAGAATAAATAATTCCCAGGCTCCTCTCTCCAACAAGGAGTTTGGAAAGGCACTGTTGGTTTGTATCTCATCATCATCCTTCACCAGGATTTGAGGAATTTGCCAATACAGACCAAATAAATTGTTTTAAATTACAGATTAATAATAATAATAATTAAAAA
>VZRF01001108.1:439830-457723 GCA_013396875.1 Vireo altiloquus | reverse complement strand
AAGAAAAATAAACAAGCTTTGAAACAGCAGAAAGAAGCCTCATTTCATCTTTTTGGGACATGGGACACTGAAATATGGAAGACAACCAGGCCAGGAGCCAGCAGGGTCACAATACCCCCACAAGAGCCAAACACCCTTCAAGGCTAAAATTCCTGGGTGGAATTATCCAGCTGGCTTAGAACCTGCTGGCTCCGTGCTGTGCGGAGCTCCTTCAACTCCCAGCTCTCCAGGAAGTACCAAGCCAGCACTTTTTCCAGCAGAATTCCAGTTTTTGCTGGAAATGCTTGGGAAAAACATCAGGTTTTTGTTTGGAGTGATGCCAGCCCCTCTCTCCAGCCTTTCCCAAGCTCACATTCCCTCAGAGGGAGTGGAGGACTCCGAGCTGAGCTCACGGAAAATGAAAACGTTCCCCAAATCCCACTGGATCTGTCGCTGCTTTTCATGGGATCACTGAGCAGGTGAGGCTCATCCTTGGTGGCTGCCACCTCCAAAACAAGCAGGGAGAATCTGTTAGTCGAGATGAAGGATGACAGGAGTTTATTATCCCTCTTTTCCCTGTCCTGGAACGCACAATTCCTTGAGGATGCTCAGATGAACAGGAACTCTTTGCTCCCCA
The DNA here is from genome assembly GCA_013396875.1 of Vireo altiloquus. Classification (NCBI taxonomy): domain Eukaryota; kingdom Metazoa; phylum Chordata; class Aves; order Passeriformes; family Vireonidae; genus Vireo; species Vireo altiloquus. Next base: position 457,107 of record VZRF01001108.1, on the reverse strand, counting down.
AACTCCTGCACATCACCAGGCTCACAAAAAGGAGTTCAGCAGCAATTCCTTGTGAAGATTTAAAATATGAATTTATTTTTCTCTCCCCCAGCTTTGTCACCTGTGGGGCAAGCAGGGAACTTGGAGATATTTTTCCCCATTCATGAATTCTCCAGTTTTGGTGGAACAATTTCAACTCCGTGAACTTTTCCTTGCTCCCTTTGCAGTCTCCAGAGAGTTTCCTGCTCCAGCCTGAAAATAGTGTCTGAATTTTCATTTATTCCTCCCAGTGAGAGCTCAGCTCTCTCTGACATCACATCATACACAATTTCCCCCACATCCCACCAGCCAAAGGATTTTTTTCCCCAATTCCACCAGCACCTTGAGGAAGAGGGGAAGGTTCTGCTCCTGTCCAGGGTGTTCCATCCCAAACTTTCTTTTCCAGAAATTCCCTCCTCTGGCATATTTTTTCCAGATCCTGGTGAGATTGGAGCCAACCTGAGCCCTGGAATTGCAATTTTTTTGTCACTGAATCTCCAGGGTTTCCCTCAGAGAGCTCAGGATTTTGGGAACTGCAGAGCTGCAAGCAAAGAGAATAAAAGATTAAAAACAACTAAATTTGTGCACCTCTAAGTACAGAGTTTGTGCCTTACTGTTCTACTGAAAACAGCTCAAGATGATCTTCCAATCTTTAAAATTTAGTGTAAAAACCTCAAAAATAAAAGTTCTCTGTCTTTTTCAGTCCTCTTTGGAAAAAAAATCCAATTTTACCTGGAAGTTCCAGCTGCAACCCCAACAGCTCCAACATTGCAGCTCCAGTGCTGCTTTCCCCAGCTGGGTTTTCCACAGTTATTTTTCCTTGTCCCTGTGGATAATGAAGGATCACAGAAATTACTGGATTTAGAAATAACCAGGTTTGTTGAAAAGCTGAATAAAACAACCTCACCTCTGCAACCAACGGCAAAAAAAGTCACTTCTCATGAAATAAATAAATGTAATTAATTACTCTTTCTCTTCCTATTTTTCAGAGTCCTCCCTAAAACTTCCTCACCTTCAGGAGTTTGTGCCGAGTCATTATTTAGAAATTTATCGCAGAAAATTAAGTTTATCGCTTTTTCTTAATACAATTAAAAAGAAACACGATATACTTTAATATTCACATCCTTCTTATACATGCGCCTGAAAAAATATCACCAAAAAAATATGAAAAATATAAATCCATTCCAAAATTGTTACAGCAAGGAAAAGTGTCTGAAAACATCTTAAAATTCCCCTCACAGTTTTGTTATTTTTGCTTTTGCAGTGATTTTAAGAGAAAGGCAGACGAATATTGGATGTTTTTAAAATAGTTTTTGGTGGCATGAGGTAGACGACAGTCACACATTCCAATAATTTCATTTTAATTTGATTTTTATAGCCTTTTTTGCATTTTATTTTTAGCTGCCATTGATATAAGGACAGGTTTCATAACATTTATCAAGGCGTGAAATAAATATATATTTACATAAAAATAGTGACATAGTTAATAGTAATAAATTAAGTTCAAAGCTTTTAATAAGGCTTCAGAAATCACTTCCTTTGTGACTTTGGCACAGGAAAGACAGGGATAATTTTCCAATTTTTCAGTGGTTGCAGAGATGTTTTGCAATAATTGTTGATTGCATTAATTGATTTTTTATTGATTGGTTCCTTACGGCAGAGCTTGGTGAAAGCAGCCACTGAAGCAGTGCCTGTTTGACCAATGACCCTGCTCCAATAATTCCAAATCACAGGAATTAGTCCAGATCCCAGAAATTTCCTTCAGGGAGTACCTGACCTCTGCCTTTCCAGGAGAATTCCATTTCAATTCCTCCTTTAAATTGCCTGGATCTCATTTGAAATCAATTCCTTTGCTTTCCCCTTCCGTGTTTCTAATATTGTTGCCGAAGGATCGGGACAATTTCAAATAATTATCTTTTAATTAAGGCTGATTTTCAGTGGAAGTCAAGCGCAGTCGCTTAACAACTTCCACATCAGCCCCCAAATAAGTTCCCTGTGATTATCTGGAGCCTCAGAAGCAGCAATAAAGAACTTTGGTGTCATCTCTGGGGAGTTCTTTAAAAAAAGATCTCTCTGAGTCACAGAAATGAGGAAAATCAGGACAAGACAGCAAAAAAACCCACCCCAAACTAGAATTCACCACAGTCTAAAACAGCTGTTTGAAATTTATTTCATCATTTTCAGTAGGAAATAACAGCATTTTCCAGGATGACAAAATGCAGTCAAATATTTCGGTTTTCTCTGTAAATATCCATTTAAGGAGGCTGGTTATGGTTTGATTTTCATTTCTGAGCAGTTATTCCAAGGATTTACCTGTTCAATACCTTCTTTCTTAGATCTTTCTGGTATTTTTTTTTGCATATCAGCTGTTGGGGCCTAGCTCAGCGAGGTTCCTCCCTGAAGGCAGAGCTGGGACAGACAGGGAGATCCCAAACAAAAGGGGATGAGTGTGGAATGATGAGTGGCTCCAAAGAGACACCAGCACCGCAAGGTTGTCTGGAAATCACTCTGGAAATTCAGGAAATGCTCCTGGAAATTCTTTTCCTACCTCCTGTGGGTGCCCCAAGTCCCCTCCAGTCGAGAGGCACAGCCATTCCCAGCAGCAGCTCCTCACAAATCAGGATTTCCATCCCCAAGTCCCACGGCTTTGCTCCTGTGAAGGGTTTTTGGGGAGGGATCCCAAAGCTTTTTTATCCTTGTGAGTTATTTGGATGCCTCTCCATTCATTCCACGCATGCAGAGGTTCACCAGTGCTGAGGTTCCCTGGGAATGTAAATCAAACATCCTAATTAGTCCCGTAGCCCACTAATCACTTGATTATCTGCATTTCCTGAAACCAAAAATCATTTGATTTCAAGTTTTGGGAGTATTTGTGCCCAGCAGGACACGAGCTTGAATTAGAACATAGAGTTCCAAAGGAAGAACATGCATTTTCCTAGAAAACCTTTTTGTTTGGGATACAGCGATGTAAAATCCCATATCCTGAACTATGGAAGTGTTTCTGCAGCCAGAAGGAAGAACATTCCTGGACCAAAATTGCCTGTAATCCATACATTTTGCAGCAGCAGTGGGGTTTTGAGGGACACAGCCTCATTCCTGAGTGGAATATCCCTGGAAGCAGCACAGCAATGCTTGGAATGGCATTTGGCACAAAGATGGAGCATGTGGCATTTAATGCAAGCAAAAGAAATGGCTCTTACAGTAACCTGGAGACACTTCCTGCTGCAGCCATCCCAAATCCAGCCTGGAGTAATTCCCTTGATGCCTTAAATGGCTCCCCAGAAACAGAGAGCAGACAGGAATAAAGGAATAAAGGAGGGATTGATTGGAAAGGCCTTCAGAGGTCACACTCTGGGCTCCAGAGGCTCCTGCCTCAGTGCATCCCAACATGGACAATGACAGCTCCCGAGTTCTTCCCACTTTGATATCAGCATCAATTGCCCAAGCAGAAGCCAGGCAAGGATGGAATTTGCCCAAGCTTGCCCCCCTCTCCCCAAGATGAAGGTTTGCAGTTGTTGGGCCCAGGAGGGTCTGGGTGTCCTTGGAGAGCGAGCTGGAGAGGCTTTGTTATGTCAGTGTGAGCATGAGAGAACAGCACTGAACGAGCTCCAGGGAGCTGCAGAGTCACACTGGGCACTGCAGGGCTGGGAACAGAGAAAAGTTAAAACCTAAGGCATCAACCTCTGGGTTTGCACCTGTAGGAAATTGGTTGAATATTTACACAGCTCAATGGGTGCTGTTAAATTTCAGGCAGGTGCATAGAAATGATGGATTCCAGGTAAAATTTGCACGGAATATTTCAGTAATTCAAAGTTTCTCTCTTTCTGTTCCCAACCTCTGGAATCTCAATGTGTCCATCTTCCTCATCTGTCCCCTTTCCTGTCATCACTGGGGTTTCTATTCTTTGTTTCATCTCAAGGTTTAAATTATTCTCCTTCAAATGTACCAGGAAGTACCTACGGAGCAGAATTTACAATCCCAAACCGAGAAAAGTTCAGGAATGTGTTGGAACTTGATGATCTGTAGGGTCCCTTCCAATCCAAACCATTCCAGGATTCAAAGAGCCTCCCCACTCATTGCTTGGATCCCATCAAAGTCAAGGTTTTGCCCTGAGTTCCCTGGAATTCTGTCCTGCTGGAATTTCCTGGGTGTCCAAGCAATGCAGGCTGAGCTCCAGAGCTGGGAAGGATTTTCCATGCCCTGGAAGGGTTTTCCCAAATCCCAAATTCCAGGCATGGGATGCTGTGTGCTGAGCACAGACCAGCTCTTCACCTTCAACAACCTCCCCATCCTGCAGCTTCCTTTCTTCCCTCACTAAAACAAACAAAAAAAAAATTCCTTATCCTGCAATTTTGAACTTCTGGATTTCCTGCACTTCATTATTTCAACTCCACCTTGCTAAAATCCCCAACTCAGAGCAAACCACCCAAATTAAATTTACTGTGGAACAGTTTTGGCATCACTGAACCTTCAGCTCCATCACAGTTCTCAGATCAGGCTCCTTTTCCAAGATGAATCCCAAAAAAGTCTCTGCTTGGGAGCCTGAAACAAGGAGATCATTTTGCTTCACCTCCAGGAAGACTTGAAATTATTCTGAAACTCTTCCTGCAGTCCTTGCCAGTGAAGGAAATGATCCCAAATCAAAGCTTTTGGCTTCTAACACAAAATTCAAACGTCTCTATCGACTAAAATTCTCTCTTCCCTTGCCCTCCAGACCTATAAACACCCAACCCATTTGCGGAAATTTAAATTAAGAGTTTCCTTTTAGCTCATCCTTGATGTTACAAGCCAAGTTACACCTTCCAATTTGCAGAGAATTTAGGGTTAATTATTTTAAATTAGAGATAAATTTATATTACAATGATCCTTTCGACTCATCTTTGATTTAACAAGTTCCATATTCCAGTCTGGGGAGAAGTTGCCTTCAATTATCTTAAATGAGAGAGAAATTCTTTTACCTTCCCATATTTCATCCTGTAGTTTTTTGTGCTTGGAATGAGGGATTTATTTCCACACTTCAGCCTAAAAGAGAGATGTTATGAGCCACAGGCTCGGAATCAGTGTCAAAATGTTTCAGCTATTTTTATGCTAAACATCATCGCTATGGAAACGCCACAGTTAAATTTAATGTGAGTTTTCATGGATTTTCCTTGTAGGGCAGATCATCAGTAGAGTCCAGGCTGAGTTTAATGGGGGGAAAAAAATCGGATTTTAGGTGTCTGCACTGGATTAGAAAATATCTTAAGCAAAATCACTTTTATCTCTGTCATTTTAGCCATGCCCAGACAGGTCACTCCCATCACACCAGTAAAAATTATGGAAAAATGGACAAAACACACTGAAATTCCCTTAGAATGAAAGCAGCAACCAGGTCCAGCTTTTTCCAGAAAAATTCTGATTTTTTTGGCCCTTATTTTTACAGAATAAATTGAATTTCAAGGCTTTGCTCTTATGGAGCACAGGGGAAAGAGGTGAGCTCAGCATCTCCAGCCCATCCTGGGGGAATTTCTGTTTTTCCAGGATAATTTCTGTCTTCCCTCCCCTGATTGGATCGTTGGGAATATTCTGCAGGGTCTTCGTCAGAACGAAGAGCAAATCAAATCAGGGAGCTCAAGATTGGGAAGATCTGCTGAGTTTTTTTGCTGCCAGGATGAAAATCCCAGCAGTGACAGCAAAAGTGCTGCAGGTTGCCAAAGTCTCAACGATGTGAGTGCTGGGGAATGGAAAAGTAAATTAAAATAAAATATAAAATAAAATAAAACATGAACCAAAGTAAAACAAAGTAAAACAAAGTCAAACAAACAAAGTAAAAAAAAAGTCAAACAAACAAAGTAAAATAAAGTCAAACAAACAAAGTAAAATAAATGTAAAGAAAATTACACATTTTAATTGTAAAGAAAAAAGAAATGTCGTGCTTCTAACTTATGGATATATCAATTTTCCTGGAATTTTGGCTCCTGGTGGAAGAGTGGGAAGTCTCTGGACAGGAAAGACAACTCAGAGAACAAAACAAACGCAAAATATTCAATAAAAAAATACTGAGATGTCATTTCATGGTGGCATGATGGTTGTTATTAATTTAGGAGCATTTAAGGAAAGAAATTATTCTAAATATTGCTGTTATATCACTGTGTGGACCATCAGATTTTACACTCTGAGACAAAGCAAACAGCTCAATACAGAAAAAGTTCCAACGTGATTTTTCTGTGACAAGCAACAATAAATTCTAGAGAAACTCCTGGGCTTTGTTAATAAATCATATTTGTGGAAAGAACCTAAAAATCCCTGTTCTCTACCTGAAAATTTTCTGCTCTGCTACTTCTTGGCACTCCACGAACAACATTTAAATCAAGGATCAGCAATCCTGACAAAACCAAAGTGCATTTTAAATCAGCATAAAAACTGTAAAAACTCAGTCCAAAACCTGCATCTCTGCAGAGCAAGCCTGGAGAAAGGCACGGGGGAAAAGCAGGATTTGGTTAATATTTAATGGACATTTTTTTTTCCTGTTCTCACATGGGGGATCCCAGTAGCAGCTCCTAGGACTGGAGTGGTTTGATAGGAAGCATCCATCAAGTTAATTACTGAAATTATTACCTTGCTCCCAGACTGTGCCAGGACTGCTGGAAGGAGCCCCAGGTGAGGGTGAGAAAACATCACCTCCAGCTGGAGGGTCAAAAAATTAAAAAAAAAAAATCAGAATTCTCTTGAAAAACCCAGAGCTGGCGGATATTTTAATTTTAAGAGCATTTCAATGCCTTTTGTCCATTTTGTCACAATTTTTACTGGTGTGGGACAATGTGATGCGAGTCTGGGTGTGGCTAATTAAAATCCCAGAGATAGAAATGGGTTTGGTTAAAAGATTTTCTAAGTCAGACACATAAATTCCTATTTTTTTTTTTTTTCCCCCATTAAACCCCCAGGATGAGAAAGCATTTGGAATATCTGGAAACCCTCCTGGATATTCAGGCAGAAATTGCAGTTGTGCAGGAAAATCTTCATTAATTGAGGCGTGGTGCAGGCAGAGAGACCTCAGAGCCCCTTCCAGAGCCTAAAGATGCTCCAGGAGAGCTGGAGAGGGATTTGGGACAAGGGATGGAGGGACAGGACACAGAGAATGTGTCACCTGGAGGGCACAGAGAGCACATTTCCTCCCTTAAATTCAGAATTCTCCACATTTGCTGCTGTTACAAGATAAAAAAAACCAACCAACAAGCAGGTGGAAAACCACTCCAGCTTCCTGAAATCTTGTGCTTCCATCAACTACACACCCTGGCAAATATTTTATGCAGTTTAGGAGGGCTTGGCTGGTGGAAAAAAAGCAGCTCTCCTCCCTCCAGGACTATTCTTTGGAGGTGTTATTTTTAAAATCTCTGTTACTACTCACCTAAGACGCCACCCACGCACCCACAGCCCATGCCAGGAGCCTGGTGACACCAGATTATCACATTTGCATACAAGGCTTCTCATGTTTCATTTATAGCAGCTGTGGGTTTGGCTATTTTTTGCCTCCTTGGAGCTCAATTCCAGCAGGTCCTTTCATCTTTTTTTCCAATCTAGCTCATGGAGGTCGAAGCAAACCCAATATTCCTTTCAGAGCCACAGCCAAGGGCAGCCTTGGAATGGGATGAGCCCAATTTCCCTCGGGAGGATCAAGTGGGAAGGTGGGAATAAGTTCTCCTCCCCAATTCCTGAGCCCTTCCATGCCAGAATTCCTGGCTTGGGAAAGGAAAACCCTGGTGCCATAAATTTTTCCAGGCTCAAGGGCAAAGCTGAGGTGCCACATGACGAGACCTTCCCTACAAACTGCAGCCTGGCTGTGTGTGCAATAAAACTCCTCCTCCTGCCTTTATTTGATTGCTTTTTCCCCACAAAAATTGCTTTTTTCCCCACCCATGGCAGTACCTGTGCAGCAGGATTTGGGGTATAAATTCAGCATCAAAGATCTCAAGGATTTCTTCGGGGGGGGAAGCATCCTCTCTGCTTATGGTCCCTCACTCACAGCTGAGAAAGTTGGAGAGGTGAAGGATCAAGGTAAGATTCCAAAATTTCACTCCAAGAGCTGCTTTCAGTCTGCAGCCTGTGGATACAAAGGTACAGAGGGAAAACAGAGGGGAAGGAGCCCCTTGGGCACTGCCAGGGATCCAGGGGCAGCCACAGCTGCTCTGGGAATTCCATCCCAGCTCCTTCCCACCCTCCCAGGGAACAATTCCTGCCCAATATCCCACCCATCCCTGCCCCCTGGCAGTGGGAAGCCATTCCCTGTGTCCTGTCCCTCCATCCCTGTCCCAAATCCCTCTCCAGCTCTCCTGGAGCATCTTTAGGCTCTGGAAGGGGCTCTGAGGTCACACCCTAATTAATGAAGATTTTCCTGCTCAACTGCACTTTCTGCCTGAATCCAGGATGGTTTCCAGATGTTCCAAAGCTTTCTCACCCCAGAAATCATTCCCAGAAATCATTTCCAGGCTGTGCTGGCTCTCCATGCCCCCTGATACAAAAGTTCTCTGAGTAGGGTTCACAAGCCATTATACTTCCTTTCATTTTCAGATATCTTCCTTTTCCTCTTAAAATACCACTTAAGGGATCAGGATTCAGCTATTTCACTTGGCAAAGTCTGGGGGAACCCTAAAAATCCACATTTCCAGGCCTCCTGTATTTTATGTCCCCTAAAAGTTCTTAGTATTGTTGATAATGGGAAAGTTTTTATCAAGTTCTTCACAGAAAATCTTTGAGGATCAAACAGAGTTTAGAGAAACTTTTGTCATCTACATAAAGCTTTTTTTTTTTGCAATTTTCATTAATTTTTAACTTCTGCACAGGATAAATAATTTCTAAGCATCCCAAGGATGTCCATACAGCAAAAGGGAAAGGTTTTTTTGGTTTTTTTTTTTTCCCCCTCTCTTTTTTAAACCAGGTGTTCTCAAGAGAGCATTTGTACAAAGCAGTGTTGGACACGGTGCTGTGGGAGGCCTGGGGAGAAGGTTTCTATTTGGAAATACACTTTGCATATCGGCAATGAATAAAACATGGCCCTTTGTGTGCACATCCTATCACGGAGCATGACTAATCTCGGGATACATTCTGCCTTCTCGCAATTCCAAAAAAAAAATATTAGCGGATTAGCTGGAGTTGCCATTAATAAAAGATAGAGTGTCACCTTAAGACTCAGTTAAAAATGAAATAAAACACAGGGGCTGCTGAAGGCTGTTCCTGTTGGCTGCCCAGCCCAGCAGGATTAATGCTTTCTGTAAACTCGGGGCCTTCATTCTCCTAGATTTTATTTATTTTTTTTTTCCCATTATCATTTGCTGTTATCCTTGTTGGTAGGCTGAGAAAAAACCCAATCAGACCTTCCTGAAGACTTGTTAAAAACTCCTGAAATGACGATAATGCTTAGCTAAAAAGGATCATTTTTAAAGGGTGTAGGCTCAGATATTTATTTTCTGGTCGGGAAGTAGGACAGGCTGCAGTTTAAGGCGGGGTTGGGTGGGGCTTTGGATGGTCTGGGATGGTGGAAAATGTCCCTGCCCATGGCAGGGGGTGGAACGAGGCGAGTTTGAGATCCCTCCCAAGCCAAACCTGTGATTCCACAAACCACAGACACAGTTTTGCTTTTTTGCATCTCCAAAGGCTGAGAATTTCAATAAAATCAGTTTGCAAAGCCCCGGAGAAGGGTCAGGAATTTCCACGGGCAGTGACCCAGAGAGGAGCAGCACCAAGTCCTGCACGAGCAACAAATGACAGCAGAGAAGTCTCTGCTCTCCCTGGGAAAAGCCACCCAGCAGGTACCACAGCAAACGCTGCACTTTCGTTGCCAAGCAACCTCCTCATCCTCCCAAATTCCTGTTCAAGTAGCAATAAAATCACTTGTTCAAAGGGACTGGGAAACAAAAACAAGTTGTGGCTCTGCCGCCCTGATTCGCTCAGTGAAGTGCGGGAGAAGCAGAATCTCAGCCCCACCCGAGGTTTGTCTGAACATAAACAGAAATCACATCACAAAATTCGAGATGCCAAATCCTCAATTTCCTCATCACACCTACAAGGAAGCGCAGGGCTGGAGGGATCAATGCCCCAAAACCTGATTTGGGAAAGGGGAAAGGTTCCCACACCAGCACCCAGCGGGACCCAGCTCCTCCCCAGGGGACCAGACCACCCTGAGGAGCTGAAAAATATTATTTTACTGCTGACTGCGGGGCAGAAATGGCAGCAGAAGTTGGCAGGAGATCAAAGCTGAGTGATTACAGCCAAACATCTACAGAGGTGCTGCTGATGCTGGAATGGGAAGGGATATTAAAAACCACCCAGTGCCACTCCTGCCATGGCAGGGACACCTCCCACTGTCCCAGGCTGCTCCCAGCCCCAATGTCCAACCTGGCCTTGGGCACTGCCAGGGATCCAGGGGCAGCCACAGCTGCTCTGGGAATTCCATCCCAGCTCCTCCTCACCCTCCCAGGGAACAATTCCTTCCCCAAATCCCATCCATCCCTGCCCTGTGGCACTGGGAACCCACTCCCTGTCAGGTGTTCTGTCCCTCCATGCCTTGTAAATTTGTCTCTCTCCATCTCCTCAGCTCCCTCAGGCACTTGGAGCCCAGAAGATTCTTTATTCCCAGCTCGGAGCACCCTGGGATAGTGGGAGGAGTCCCTGCCCATGGCAGGAGGTGGAATGGGATGGTTTTTTGTGTCCCTTCCAACCCAAACCACTCCATGCAAGAATCCCAAGTAATTAACCCTCCCCAGCGTTTTAACGAGCATTTTTTCCACGGGGAAAAAATAGAGTTATTGCTATTTCTGTTTAGGTCTACGACCCTCCCCACTCATCCTGGTGTGACTGCAACAGGAATTCACACGTGGAAAACAGATTTGGCATTAACCTGCGTTTGTTGATGGCAGAAGTTCTCTCTCGTGCTGCCCCCAGCACCATCTGCTGAGAGCCAAACGAGAATCATCGAGGATCTCCAAAAAAAAAATCCCCAAAGTCTCCACCAGAAGGTTTGGAAGCCATAAGGCACCATCGGATTTCTCATCAGCTCCTTGCTCCAAGTGTCTCCAGGCTGAGAGTTCTCCTGGGAAAACATGGAGCAAAGCATGTCAGACTAAGAAATAGGGCATAATAATAATAGTAATAATAATAATTGTAATAATAATAATTGTAATAATAATAATAAAAATAGTAATAGTAATAATAAAAATAAGAGTAATAGTAAAAGAGTAATAATAAAAACAGTAATAATAGTAATAATAATAACAATAATAACAACAATAATAAAAAGAAAAATAAAACAACAAAAATAAAATAAATAATAATGAAACAACAAAAATAAAAACAATAATAATAACAAAAGCAGTAATAATAAAAATATCTTCCCACATTATTCCCATTTCAAGTAAACAGATCAAGAATTCTGCCAGACAACACCAATCAGGAAAATAAAGTCCCCTCAATAACTTAATGGGATGTCAGCAAAACGTTCTTGGTTATTCTATTTATTTGTTCTGATTGATGGTTGTGATGCAGGATTTTCAAAGAAGACTTGACGATAAAGGTGAAAAGAGGTTTTGTTGGAACCTTTCCGTTGCAAAAATGGGATTTTGAGGAAATAAATAAATTTTTAACCAATGCTACATTAAGGACAAACAAACAGCAAAACCTAATAAAACCAAATAATGTAAAAATCAATGGAAATTCGGTGTCTGGTTGAAAAATCTGTTTTTTTTCATATATAAAAAAGGTCAATTAATATTTCCCAGCATTTCACAAGCACATGAAGGGCTGAAAACATAGAAAGGGGAATCACATTTCTGACTTGGGGATGTTTTCACAGCACCCGAGAAAAATAACAAGAATTCCACTTTTATTTTCACAATTTGCACCTCTCTGTGGTATCAATTCCATAAGTGAACTGTGCACACACAGTAGTTATTTAAATCCTGGGATAGGGATAACAAAACACACTCAGCAGTTCCTCAAATCCTGGGATAGGGATTAAAAAATGACAGGTTTAAAAAGCCCAAAACAATCAAAATCCTCAACTTATCAAAGCGCTGAAATTCTCTGAAGTCATAATTCAAAATTAAACAGCGAATTAAAGAAACTCTTAAATTAAATCTCCTTTAATTTGGTCTAAAATATTTCAGTCTGCTGAAGCAGCTGGGAGCCTCTCAGGCTCAGATCCACATTTGGCCAGGATTTTAGCCAGAGAAGGAAAATAATCCCTAGAAATTCTCCAGGAAAACAAACAACTCCATGAGTGCTCCTTTTGCTCTCTGGATCCTTCATTCTTGGTGATCTAATCAAACATTTCTCCTGACATCACCTGGTAAAATGGAACTTAAGCAAGGCCTAAACCAATTTAAATGTCGATTCCTTTGATTTAGCAGAGGGAGCAGATGGGTGAGAAAGCAGAATCACCACATTCCCTCCACCTCAGAGCCACGTTCAAAGCTAAAAATACAATTTTATCCTCATGTTTAAGAGCTGAGACAAAGCTCAGGGCTTTCCTGCCATCCAAAGGAGGTCCAGTCCTTCCTGGGGATCCCATCTGGATATTTGGATTATTTGCTGACCTACCTGAAGCATCAGCTCTGCAGCAAAGGGATTTCTGGTTGTCACAGCTCAGCAAAGGCATCCAAATATAAGAAAATAAAAATTAAATACAAAATATTAAATAAATAAAAAATAAATAATTAAAAAATATATATATAAAATAAAAAATATAAAAGAATTCACAGGCAAAATAAGGAAAAACCAGAATAGGTTAGGAAATTAATATGGGAAAAACCTTCATCTGCATCCAGCGATTCAGTCTTTGGGTAGATTAACACCGTTCTTAAAATTGTTTAATTCATTCTGAAAATGAAGGAAAAGAGCCTCAAAAACATTGGAAAAAACCCAATTAAAGAGTTTTTGAGCTAGAAGTTACCTAAACACTGTTACCCCTCAAAGTCTTCATGGAGTTGGATGTCTTTTAAAAAAAAAACCCTGACATGTGCTGCAGTTTAGAATTGTTAATTATTTTTGTTATCAATTATCCAGGGTCTGTATCTGCTGCCAGTGATCCAGGAGAGATTTATCCATAGGATCCATCAGGAGGGGTTGGAATTGACATTGTAGGTCCAGAACAGGGAGAGGAGGGAGACGAGGAAAAGGAGCAATATAAATATAAATAAAAATAAATATTGAGAGAAACCAGACATTGGGATTTATTTCAGCTCTTCCAGCACCTGCAGCTCAACTTCCAGGTGTCCAAGGAATTCCCAATCCCACAAAGAGCCTGACCCGACCAAACCCAGAGATTTGCAGGAATAAATCTTCCAAAAGGCTCAGAGTACCCAGCATTTTCAGAGCCCAACAGGAGGAAAAAGCAAGAGTTTTTCCTTCTCCTCAGGTGTTTCCTGGGACAAACCATCTCCAAGCCATAAAATATTCCCAAGGGAAAGAGAGGAACAAAATCTGGGTCTTCAATAAGCAAGGCAGGTGTGAAAGTTCATTCCAGAAGTTATTTTATACCTGGAATCACAAATAAAATAACACAATTATTGGAATATCCCAGCCTGACTCCAGCAGCTCCCAGAACTTTACTGGCACATGGGAACAGGTTATGAGCTTTGAATAAAAGTTGTACAAGGAATTATAGAATTTAGAAATAATCAGGAAAGAAATAATAAAATTCAGATAAATTAAGGGATAATTCATCCATTAGAAATGCCAATAGGAGCAATTTTAGCACCTCGTCTACCTAAATCACTTTAGGGAAAGTTCAGGGTGTGGAAAGAAAATGAACTTTACAAATCCAGCAGCTCCCAGCACTGTACTGGGAACTTTGAGTAAAAATGATACAAGAAATGATAGAATTCAGAAATAATTAGGAAATAATCAAGAAATAAATAATAAAATTCCGATAAATCCATTAAAAATACCAATAGGAGCAATTTTAGCACCTCGTTTACCTAAATCACTTTAGGGACAGTTCAGGGCGTGAAAAGAAAATGAACTTTACAACCTCACTCCTCTTTAAGGTTTTACTCTGTGTTTTCACTCCGGGGTTGAACTCGAGTTGAGTGGTTATGTTAAGAGCTCTTTTTCCAGGGATGTGAGGAGTTTTTATTCCCAGGGAAAAGGAAAGGGGGATGGAGACAGACTGTGAGGGTTTGGGAGCTGGGAAGCGATGGAGGAACAGAAATCATCTGCGAGGCAGAAGTGCCACCTTGTGATTGAACAGCGCAGTTCAGAGGGAGCTGAGGGTGCAATATTCGGATTAAAGTCGTCTCTCCCTCCCAAAACATCTTCAGCCTCTGGGTTAAAAAGGTTTGGAGGAAATCAGTTGAAAATTCACTGATTTTCACGAGCAGGTGGCACAAACTCTCAAATCAAACAGAAAACTCCATGAACATTTCATTTCAATTCAATTCAATCCCACTTCTAAATGAGAATTAAATTTCCTACTTCACTATACATTTCTGGCCCTCGATTCAATTCAATTCAATCCCACTTCTAAATGAGAATTAAATTTCCTACTTCACTATACATTTCTGGCCCTCGATTCAATTCAATTCAATCCCACTTCTAAATGAGAATTAAATTTCCTACTTCACTATACATTTCTGGCCCTCGATTCAATTCAATTCAATCCCACTTCTAAATGAGAATTAAATTTCCTACTTCACTATACATTTCTGGCCCTCGATTCAATTCAATTCAATCCCACTTCTAAATGAGAATTAAAATTCCTGCTTCACTATCTTCTTATTAATCAAATAACCATTAATTAACAGATATAAAAAGGTGTATCTTCAGAAAATTAATTTCCTTGAAAAAATTTCTGGGATTATCCACAAATATCACGTGGGAAGGAATATTCCACTTCCAAATAAGAGCATTAAGAGGATGTTAATATAGAATTAATATATAGAATTAAATATTATATTCCTTGCACAGATTAGGAGAGATTTTACCAAAAGTTAAGAAAAAGTTTTATTTCTATATTGGAAATTTCCTTTTCCCAGGCAGGCCATGAAATCCCCAAAATGCATTAAATTATTGTGAACGAAATCCTGAAGAATTTCTCATATAAGTGATATTTTTACTAAAAATGTACATGAGGATATGCCCAACACATCTGGATTTCCCATTTTTTGTAGACACATCAAGTCAACTGTTCCTGCTGCCCAGTTTCAAACATCTTGATGTGATCAATCAATAACAAAATAATCACAACATGGCAAGAGAAGGGNAATTTTTCTTACCCATCCAAGAAATATTTACCTATTAAGTTAAGACTTTTATAATAAGATAACACAGGAGTAAATTGAGAGTAATAAGAGAACACTTAGTATGAAATAATAAAGGAGAAGTAGAAAAAAAAAGGTATTAAAAAAATTGGGTAAATTTACTAAAAGTTTAATTATTTTAATAAATTGGGTGATTCAACCAGCCTGGACATTCGGTTGAATGGTTGGTGAGGGCAGGATTGGGTTTGATTTATCTCAGTAAAAAAAGGTATTTTTGGTGAAAAAAATCTCTATAAGAAGATTTGGAGTCATAAAATCTTGACCAACCTTTCAGCGAAGAAATTTCCCCCTAATATCCAACCTAAACCTCCCCAAGTGCAACTTGAGGCTGTTTCCACTCATCCTGTTCCTTGTTTCTGGGATTAAAAAGACCCAAATGGACTCAGAAGTGGATCCAAAGTCAACTTTTCCCAAAGGAACGCCCAAGGAACAAGGAGCACCATGACCTCACTGGTGCAAAGTTAGTGGCAAATCACGTGGCTGCTTTAAATAGTAAAATATCAAAGGTTATTTCTATCAAATAAAGTCATTGCTAATTTGATCCATCAGCTCTGTGGAATCCAAATTACAGCCCTGTCCCAGCCCAGGAAAATTCAAAGTAATGCAATTATCCTTTTAGACTATATAAAGCTTCCCATCTCCATGGCATCCACATTTATCCTTTCAGGTCCTTAAATAGACACCTTCACCTGGGATGTGCATCGGAAAGAAACTTCTGCTTGAGTTTAAAACTCAACTTTTTATTCTTTCAAAATCACTCCACAAAAATATTTATGGAATTTCACTTGTGCAGCTCTCATTAGCACCTTAAGTTTTAAGTGATTCTGTTAAACAAAGAATTTAAAAAAAAAAAATTTAACAAAGCCCAGAGGAATTTTGCCTGCTTTTGAGGACTTTTACACAGAAAAAGCAGGAATTGCATGGCCAAATCTTCATCAAAAGGATTTCCACTCAGGCCAGGGAAGCAGCAATGAAGAAAAAACCACTTTACATCCAATATTCACTGGGCAGAGGGCAGGGTTAGATGGGATATTGGGAATATCTGGAATATTGGGAAGAAATTCCTCCCTGTGAGGGTGGGCAGGCCCTGGCACAGGGTGCCCAGAGAAGCTGTGGCTGCCCCTGGATCCCTGGCAGTGCCAAAGCCTAAAATCCTGGAATGATTTGGGTTGGGAGGGACCTTAAAGCTCATTCCCCATGGGCAGGGACACCTTCCATTAGACCAGGCTGCTCCAAGCTCCATCCAGCCTGGCCTCAGACACTTCCAGGGATGGAAAATGCAATGTTTTAACTCAACTGAGACATCCTGAAACCCAAAAGGTTTCAAAGTTGTGCCTTCAAGTACCAAATACATTCTAATTAACCAGGGTACAGACAAACATATTAATCCTTACCTTATCCCACTCATCCACCATCTTTTTCCTTAATCCCTGGATTAAAACAGGTTTTAATGGAGATATTCGGGTGCTGCTGCTAAGAATGACACCCATCAAAAACATTTCCATGTGGTATTCACAGCTAAACAGTTTTGGGTCAAAAACCACTGAGGATGAAGACAGCAGCTATCCCAAAGATCCCAGTGACCCAACTGGAAATGAGATTCCCAAAAAAGCAAGAGGGGGCAGAGTTTGCATTTGTTGGAGTCCAGGAAAGTTGGAAAACTTTTCCTGATCCTGTGGAGATTATTTTATCCCCAGAGCCCCCCAAAATAGCTTAGCCTTCTACCTAAGTCCGTGGAAGAAGCTTCCTTCGCTTCTGGATGAGCTGAAAGCATCAAAGAAATGAAAATATTTTTGTTTTAATGTACCACAGAGTGTGCATTTGTAGTTTTATATTTTGCTCTATATATTATATATAGAGACAACATGGAAGAGGCAGGGCATCAGCTCCGGTTTCTTCTTCTTCTCCTCCTTCTTCTTCTCTTTCTCCTTCTTCTCCTTCTTCTTCTCCTTCTTCTTCTCCTTCTTCT
>VZRF01001108.1:350167-439586 GCA_013396875.1 Vireo altiloquus | reverse complement strand
TCCTCCTCTTTTCCTGACGTGGGACATTGAAGAAAAAGGAAGATGGCTGGGCCAGAGGCCTGCGGGGCCTGCAGGCCACAACAGCACTTGCTGATAAGACCAGAGCACGTGGCTGCAAAAACTCCACAGCACAAAACCCACATAAAAACCTCAGGTTTTTGGCAGCAGATGAGACACCTCCTCCCCCACCCTGCAGAAATTTAATAAGCAAAACATCCCCCAAAAAATAGCCTCTAGTGTGTTGTGCCAGGTCTGGATTTCCTAGCGCGGCTGCAGAGCTGTGAGGTTTGATTTTTNGCACTTGCTGATAAGACCAGAGCATGTGGCTGCAAAAACTGCACAGCACAAAACCCACACAAAAACCTGAGGTTTTTGGCAACAGATGAGATGCCTCCTCCCCCACCCTGTAGAAATTTAATAAGCAAAACATCCCCCAAAAAATAGCCTCTAGTGTGTTGTGCCAGGTCTGGATTTCCTAGCGCGGCTGCAGAGCTGTGAGGTTTGATTTTTGAACCAAAAAAGTAACAAAAAGCTTGACAAATACAGGCAATTTTTAATACCTGTAGAAGTTTAGACCACTTTGGAACTCCGTGGTTAAAAGGTAAGGATGAGGAGCCCAAGGGGATTGAGCTGCTAATTTAATATGGATCAATGGGATCCAGACAGCCCCAGAACTACAGCTCCTCTCAAGCTGGGCTTTGGAATAGATCAGTAACTCTTTTTAACCATCAGTATTTATTTGCAAAGCTTGCTGGAGTGTAAAATGGATAAAGCTGAAGCTCCCATAAAACTTGTGAGTTGAAGAAAGGAAGAATCAGGAAAATAATTGGCTATAAATATGCCATATGGATTTTTTCCTCTTTTTTGGAGGATTTTTATGGGCTTGGATGAGCTCTCGACGTTTAAAATTGAGAAATATTCCCCTCACACTTACTTGAGGGGAAAAAAAATAAACCCAAAAACTGTTCAAGGAGTAAATAGAAGCAATCCCCACAAGCCATAACAGCAGAAGGATTGCTTAATAACCTCCATGGATTTCAGATCTTTCCACATCACTTTGCCAGGCAGCACAATTCCCAGCCTGGCAACAGAGCTGATATTTCAGGACACGTCTCTCCACTGGAGACAAAGGTTTAGAGCAGATTTTGGGGACAGCTGGAGGCAGAAGAGGTTGGGAAGTCCATTTTTCCTGGACACAGCTGGAGGAATTCCTGCTCCTCAGGATCCAGCATCACCCTCAGCTCCTCACCTGCAACTCTGCAAAGGGAATTTAAACACATCTCAAAATCCTAATGCCAAGGAAATCTCGGTTTTGGTTCCATCTAACCCTGCTTATTTGAGTGATCTGGGTGATTAAACCTTGGAAATCCTCATCAATAATGGAAAGGTGAAGGATTCCCACACGGGATCTGTCCCAAATCCTCTGGGGATCCCAAGGAAGCAGTGCTGATGGGTTTGGGAATGCCACCATAAAGAAATCCCCAAAATCTTCCAGCTTTGTGCAATCTCCTATAAGGAAAAACATCTTAAACCCAGCATCTTGTTAACCATGCTTAATTAGCAGCCAGATTAATCTATCGTTTTTTGTCCAATTAGATCATCAGCTGAGCGTTCATAAAGAGAAAAAAATGTTAAATTTTGCAAGTCAAAGAGGAAAGGAAAAAATATTTGCAGGATTTCCAGCTCCCCAAAAGATGCTCTGACCATCAATTATCACTTTACTGGAATCCAGTCCAAGACCAAAGGCTTTGGGAGAGATGATTGATCCTGGTTTTTGCAGAGGTTGATGAAATATTCCCCTCAAAAATAAACCACAGTGGGGGACATAATACAGATATAAAAATATAAATAAATATTTATAAATACATAAACATAAGATTTATACTTATAAATACAGAAAATAGAATAAAAATGTGATATTTGGAATTCCATCTTTTGAATGCAGCACTTCAGGAGGTCAGTTTGCAGCATAATAAATGTTAACACAAAGTAACCATCCTTAGAAGAGAGGTCCATAAAAAAAACCACATAGAATTAAAAGTATATTAAAAATTCAATAAATATTGAAATGCAGGAATTCCAATTAATTCCAATACGAAGTAAATAGTAGGGAAATTCTCTCCCAGACTTATCCCCACCTCAATCAGCTTTGGGAATGGCAAACTGGGGAAAATGGCAGAGATTTAAACACTGGAAAATCACAGAATTACAGAACAGTTTGGGTTGGAAGAGGTCTTAAAGCTCAGCTCATTCCAACTGCTCAACATTTCCTGGACAATCCATAAAAATCTCTGCAAGAGTGACCAGAAAAAGGATTGGAATATCAGTGTTTCCACTAAAAAGAGGGAAAATAGAAATAAAAATCAGCAACAGCTAAAAAAAACCAAAAAAAAACCTGTCAGATTATTTCATTTCATAGAGGTTTTTTCCCCTTTTTTCACAGTAAATTAAATATTTTCACCCTCTAAAGCTGCAGTTGCCTTTATTCCGACATGAGAGGGTTTTTTTCCTGCTTTTCCTACTTTGATTGTCTTTTTTGGCTCAGAAAATTAAATTTCATGAAGTTGGTCCTTATAGATTGAATGCTTTGTGCTAAACAAATGCTTCTAGTATTTGCTGGTGCTTTCAATAAATTAGAATTTGATGCTCAAGCCAATATTGAGCTGACACAAATTAGATTTACCAAGCAAATTTTTCCCCCAAATATCATCTTATCGAACAAGGGCTGTATTTTGCACATGTCAGAAAATGTTTATTGCTTTATTTCATTAGCATGGCCTGTCAACCTTTAATTTTAAATTGCCTGGCAGAACAGAAAAGACATTTTGCTAAGAGAGAACTTACTTTTCACAGTAGGAAGCATCAGTTAATATGGAATAAAGCACCACTGGGTCTTAAGGGTAAATTTATGGGGTTTTAGCCACTTGGACCACAATTTTTCCCAATTATTTTTGTGGTTAAAATCCAAGTGGAGGCAGATTTGTGGAACAGAACTTGTCAAGCCTGAATCGTAGTAATAAAAATAATAATCATCTATTTTAAACCAAAGGGGATTTTTCAGTTCTTGCTCTGTTGCAAATATTTCCCTTCAGAAGGTGGTGGGGGGGTTAGCTGGTATAAATTTAAAGAAACTTTCAAAACAAACATGAAAACAAGTTTGTAGATGCTGTTGCTACAGCTTTTTTTTATTTCAACGGATGAACTGAAATCCTTTTAAAATCCACTAAATCCAGCAGGTTTTTCTCAACATAGCTGCCCAGCTCATCATCATGTCCAAGAGGGAACACCAGATTTTCCCAGGGCCCAGGAATTGTGCTTTTTGGGAAGGACACTCAAATTTCAGGTTCCTGCTGCCTGAAATTCACTTTTTCCATGATTTTCAGTGTATTTTGCAAAAGACTATAAGAAAGGGACTATTCTGGGAGCAGGAGGGAGCATCCTGTTGGAGACCAGCAAAGCTGCACAGCTTTGCCTGTTCTCCTGGGGACCAAATTTACCCCCAAAGCTCCACAAGAAGGTTTTGCCATCGAAATGAGTCCTTGGGAGAAACTGCCCCCACTGCTGGGTGAGCAGCAAGCACCAAAGAAATGAAAAGCTGAATGTTTGATGTGTTATAGTAAGATAGGTTTGTAGTTTTAAGAATTGCCTCATATGGGACCCAGATGGAGATTTTAGGGTGTCAGTCCCTTGTCCTTCTCCTTCTTCCCTATTCTCCTTCTTCTTCCCTTTTCTGTGACCTCAGTTCCTATCACGTAGCAATTGATAGAGAGAATTTAGTTTAGAAGAGACCTGTTATTAATAGTGATAGTTACTGGATTTAGAAACAAAATAATGTACACAGAATCTTTCTATTTGATGATACCCTTATATAAACCCTCTGTACTGTGTATCCATGGCCATTTTTGGCACCTGGAATCAGTGGTGACTCTGTGCTCCTGAACCTTTGATAACTTAGAATAAACAACCTGAAGCAGCAATGAAGTCTTTTGTTATTTTGTCCTGAGATGAGAGATTGAGAAGAAAAAGCAGCCTGGGCACAAACCATCCTAGTGGAGCCCAACCAGGGCCTCCACACATCCCAGGGAGCTTTGCCATCTCTAGGGGACTTTTGGCACCAAGGCCACCACCAACACCTACACAGGCTTTGATCAGAGCCTAAAGCATCCTTGGAACACCCTAAGGGGTTGAAAACTTGAATTTTCGGATTTTTGGTCAAAAGCTCCAAATCTCCCCTGGAAGGGAAATGCATTTCTCCAGAACAGACCAGAGAGATTGACTGAATTCAGGAATTTACATTGGCCAAAAAGGCAGCTCCACTCCGAGTGCGAAAATAGAAAAAAAAATTGGGTTTCAGCAATAAAAATACCTCAAACTATCTGTGTGTTTTAGACCACAAGGTCTTATTTCCACGAGTTGTTGATGGTCAATCACTAAAATCTAAAGTCTTTCCTAAAGTGTTACACGTGAAAATACCATCCCAAAGCCCTCGTTAGCGCCTGAAGGTTTTGATTTCACCGACATCAAGCGAGTTCGACTTTCGCTGCTAATTTTAATTACTGCCTGTTTGCATTTCTTGAAAGCACTATCTGATCTGCCTCAGACACGGTGTTCTCCAGGTTGTCATTCATTTCCTGATCCTAAAGCTAATTGGCAGCCCTTCTGGAAGGGAAATGCTCCTCAGAAACACCCTTTAGATATTTGTTCTTCAGAGCACTCATCACCAGCTTTGTACCCATCAAGTACCAAAGATTTGTGTATAAATTAAATGAATTGCAGCCCTAAAAGGCTGCTTAGACCACACAGAGATCACGTGCAAAACAACCAAATCATATCATGCTCTTCCTGTGTTTTCCAGCCTTGAAAACCCAAAATCTGGTTGGAATTTTTAGGGGGGAGGGGAAAAGGATAAAAATAGACTCCTCAAGCTGAGGAAATACAGCCAAATTCCTCCTCCAAGATCCTTGACTTCCTTATTATTTCTCTTAAAATTAATCCACACACGAACAACAATACTCAAAATTAGGGCCCCTCAGCCCTATTGCATCATTACGGAAAATGAATTATGTAAATATGATGTAAATAATTTGTATTTTGGATCCCGCATATCCCAATGTGCAAAACCACCTCCTTAAAATGCACATTGCTGTGGTTTACTAAGGCTCAGAAATTTTAATCAACCAGCCAGCAAACAGTGGTGGTCATGTTTTAATAATTGATAATTATTTAATAATAATTTAATAACTCCTTCCTTCCCCTGAAGCCTTAAGGATCCTCAGCTTCCAGGCTGTGCCACATCAGCCCTGCTGCAGTTCACATCTTTTTATTTGTTGCTAAACCCAAGATTTTCATACAACCTGCACGCAGGGAGACAGGGCAGGAAAGAAAAAGCCATTTACAAGCAGCACAAGTATTTTATCATTTTTCTGATCCCAGTTTTCATATTAAATTCTAATGCTGCGCTTGCCCTGCCAGGGCTGGGGTGGGAGCGTTTTGCTGTCACACTCTGGAGGTGATAAGAGAAACCCTGGTGTTTAATCTGGATCTGATCCCCAACCCTTCTCTTGGCAGTGTCCAGCCTGATAAGGACTGATAGGAAAACAAGGTTTCAGCAGGATCTCTTGGCTATTGGCAGCATTTGTGCCCAGACATCATCAAATCCCCAAAAATTCCCTGTTAGAACCATCAAACCACAACCACCCGAGGTCAGAGCCATCACCTCCTCACCAACATCCACCATTTATTCCAAGCTGTGTGATACAGACCTGATTTTACCTGCAGGAACAACATCTGTCAATTTGTGGTGGATACACACGTGGCCAAGAGGTCAATGAGGGAGTGAGGAGCCAATAGGCAAAGCAAAGGTGTTTCCTTTGTGCCCAGCCATCATCAAATCCCCCTCAAACTGCAACCTCCCAAGGTGGGATCCATCCTCCTCACCGACCTCCACCATTTATTCCAAGCCCTGTGGTACAGATCTGATTTTACCTGCAGGAGCAACATCCTCCCAAATCTGTCCATTTATTGTGGGTAAACACGTGGCCAAGAGGTCAACAAGGGAGTGTGGAGCCAACAGGCCAAGCAAAGGTGTTTCCCTCCAGAGGGAGCAGAACATTCACTGCCAGCCCCTTCTGATGCTCCTCGGAGCTCTGGGGAGGGGAGATTGCTTAATTTAATGTTCAAACAAGTGATCCCGTTGGAAAGGGCTCCCTGCACTGGGGTAAGACTTTCCCAGAAATTTAATTCCCTAATTTCATCGCCTGCTGCGGTTTTCGGGGACGGATTCAGAGGGCACCTGGTTTGAGGGCAATTTGAGAGAAGCAGAGTTGACACTGTGTCAATCTCTCGCCAGGCTGAGTGGCATCTCCCAGGAAAACAATCGAATTTAGGGATGCAGCCTGCTCGTTTTAATCTCCTGTCTCTCACCAGGCTAAAGTACTCTTTTACATAAGCAGCAAATATATTCAATATTTGATGATGTGCGACTGAAAATTTGTCCTTCCCCAAGGAAAATAACTCCAGGCTTTTAAAAAATGAGGACTGGAAAGCTCAACTGTTTCCCCCCCACCTCCTTCATTTTTGCAAAATGAAAGGTCATAGCAGCCACTGCTGTCCTAAATTTGATTCATCGCCTTGATTTTATAAAAACACTTAACTTCACGAAACATTTTTGGGGTAGGACACAGATTTGAACAGAGATATTCCTCAGAGAGAGAAAAATGCTTCACCTTCAGGTGCTTCCCACAGGAAGGATGGTCTGTGCCTGGTTCTTTCCTGATGAGCTTGGGGGGGAGCAGGAAGACTTCATAAATTGTGCAGTCAGTGCTTCAGGAGACTTTCAGAGCAGAAATTAACTCATAAAATTACTTGGATATATAAAAAATAAATCTTTATGCAGCTGCTGGGATTGACTGAAAGAACAAAGAATCCCATTATTTTATATAAAAATGAATGAGACTAACAGGAATAATCCAGGCCTATAGGAATGATATGTAGGAACACCTGATTTCCAAATTTCCTGATGTCCAAAATGCTTAAGAATATTTATTTAACATTATAATCATTGCACAGCTGAACGTCTTATGCCATAGTAAAACGCCTTGCTCGAATTCATTAATTAACTTCATAGAAGGCGCAAAAATATTAAATAAATTTCCTTTTTTCCAGGCTGGGCTGTTATATAAGGCATACAGCCTGACTTGACTACAATAAATTATACATCTAGCAGGAAATGATCGTCCATCCTGTGAAACCTTTGGATTTTGTTCTCTGTAAAGATCGTGGTCTGAGCAGGCTGTGATGTTAAATGTTCAGACAGACTGATGGGACAGTTTGTGGCTCATCATTTCCATGTCAAGGGACATGTTTCAGTGCAAATATTGAGACAAGTGACACTTGGAACTCCCAGCAGAGAGGCCACACAATGTCCTTGAAGAGTCTGCCAAGAAATTCAAGTTGTCACTGGGTTTAATACTTTGAGAAGGAGTTTCTTGTTGAAACATCAAATATCCCCACGGCTCCCACCAAATTCCTGGAGAAGCTGTGATTATCTCCAGAAAAATTTTAAATACTCTCTTGTAGAAGGCGTTTTTGGGGAGTTTCAGGAGGCTGAGGGTGGCACTGAGGAGGGTCCCAAGGTGTTTTTCAGGTGCTGGACACTGGTACAGGTACATGGAGGGGAAAGACAAAAATCAGTGAAAAGCAATCCCTGCTTACACTTTTCCACGAAGCAGCTTTGAGCTGAGTTTGGAAAGTTGGTAAAAGTAATTTTTTACTTGTTTTTCTCTCCCTTTTTAAGCAAGGAGGAGGCCAGGCCCATTTAAATTCTGCTTCTGGCTCGCAGCGTGTCTGAACACAGAGAGGTGATGGCTTGATGCTGCTACTTTGATGATGGAAGAGAATTTTATATTTCACTCCTCCAAGTTTTCCTCCATCTCCTGGCTCTGCAAGTCGATGAGTTGATATTTCTAAGTGCACAAACACACGATTAGCATCGTTTTCTGTTCTCAGAGGCGTTTGATGTGCCAAAAATAAGGAATATCATACAAAGTTCAGCACCCAGGAAGCTGCCTTGCAAAACCTTCCCACCTGGCTCCGTCACGTGGAGGGGTCACAAGAGCAAGGAGCGGTTGGAGAAGGTGGGGAAAGGTCCCTGTCCACTTCTTCCACCTCCTTGGAAGGGATGTTTTCCAGCCCCTGGGGAGGTTCTACAGCAGAAGGTTTAACTTCAGCCAAGCATTTAATTTAAGGTTGGATTTCAGGCCCTCTAATACAGATTGATTCATCTTACAAGGAGTTGTGTTCCCAGCCTGGAAAGGTTAAGAGACAACTTCTCCTCAGACTTTCAGCTTCTTCCCTCCTGCTTCTGACCCCACTTATTGTTAATATTAACTTGTCACATTTAGGAACTGTGACTCAGCCTTCCCAGAATGAAGCAGTGTCCCTGAGGTTGCTCAGGACAGCAAAAAAAACCCAAAAAAAATCTTCACAGAAAATGTGGATTGTATTCAAAAAGGACCTTGAGCTTTTATTCCACCACCCTAATCCAGCACTGAGGGTGCAGAACTACACCAAAGCGTTCCAGCTGTGCCATGCACCACTCAATTCCTCCCTCAGGGGAGGAAAGGGTTCCTTATCCTGTCAGATGTCCTTGGGAGAGGCATGGATGACTTTTCCTAAGCGCTGGAGCAGAGCTGAGTCGAGCTCCAAGCACAGAGCGACAGGGGGTGAAGCAGCAGGTCTGGGATTTGGGCTGGGAGAAGGGGGATGAGGCAAAACCATCTGCTCCAGCTCATCCTGTGCTCTTCGAAATGGATGAGGCAAGAAAAGGTATTAATGCTGAGAGCCCTGGGAGGTGGGGTGCATCCCAAACCCCCTCAGCACACATCACACGTGGTTTGCACTGTAATTATCTGATAAAGCTATCAGGCAGCCCCCTGAGGTGCCATAAACATTTCATACTTCCCACCAGAGACACAGCCAGGTATTAGTCAGTGACTGGATGCTGCTTTGGAGGGGGGAAAATATTATATCAGGAGAGTAATTTCCTTGTATTTCTGAGGAACTTAAGTTTGTGATGGGGGGGATGAGTCAGCTGCACTCAGCTCTGCTGAAATACAGAGTTTTTCTTAGCATGGACAAAGAGAAGAGCAAACATTTAGTATGTGCACAAGGGTGGGAGTCTCACATTTGCCTCCACCCCACACCAAAACCTTATCAAGTGAAAGAGAACCAAACTTCCATGGATTCACCCCAGAATAAAAAGTTAGAGCCCAAGGCCAGGCTGGATGGGGCTTGGAACACCCTGGGACAGTGGGAGGTGTCCCTGCCCACAGCAGGGGTGGCACTGGATGGGCTTTCAGATCCCTTCCAACCCCATTCCATGATTAAAGAAGCCCAACTGCAGGAATAAGATCCTCAAACCTCAATTGCTTCGTCAGTTAAATAAATAATGGGAGATTTTTTTAATGAGACAAAAGAAAAATTGCAATTAACAGCCACTTTAGATTGGAGCAAAGCCACCCTAGAAAATAAACAGCAGCACTTGGAGAAAATTCCTGTCTGAGGGAGTTTCCAGGCACCAGGCAGACGCTGCTCATTGAGGATGCTGCCAATGCCCAGGTGCTGCAGCACCTTCCTGACCTGGTTTGTCCAAGCAGCAGCACAGCTCCGAGCAGAGCTTCCCTGGGGCTGCTGCCTGGGAAAAAAAAAGAGATGGACTGATTCAAAATGTGGAGCTGGAAGAGTTCCCAGGCTGTACACCTGCCCCTGTATCCATGTCTCCTGCGATGACACTGCTCCAGAGGAGCTGGGAATGTGCTCATGGAGCAGCAGTGGGGTCCTTGCTGTGTGCCAGAGAAACACCCAGGGGTGAACCCTTCCCAAAACTCCCCAGCAGCACAGCTGGAGACCCACAGGGAAACATCCCCAGGTCAGTTCTGGTTTATCTTCCATTTTTAATGTGCCAATATTGACAGAGCTACAAATACCCATCTGCCTGCTCACCTTCAGCAGGCAGCAAACACAAGGGGTGACTTTGAGCCTTGTTTACCAGCGAGACCAATTTCAATTCTCCTCTCCACTCCTCTTTTATCTCAGTTTCTTCCCTCGTATCCATATTTACCCTCTGCTCTGGCACCACAGCAATGTGGTAATGTATAATTAATGTGCATTAAGCACCACTCTGTAGGGGCCTTACAACCCACACTGACCAAAAAGGAGCTTTGTCCTCCCCATTTCCAACATCCCCATTGGAATAATAAACTGGCTTTGATTTTCCTCTCTTATTTTTCTTTTTTTTGGGATCAGTTTTGATCATTCCAGCAGTCTCTGGTTGCTTTAAAGTGGTTCCTGTACCCAAACACTGGTTTGGCCCTACCAGAGAAACTGCAGCGTGCTGGAAAAACAGAGCTGCAAAGCAGCACTAAAACATTCTGAGCTATAACATTTCCACTTGTATTTTATCATTTCACGTATGGAGATATCACCTAATTGTCAATAGACTCACAACAATTCTCATCAAGGGCCTCACCCATAGCTCCTCAGAGTCAATGAGACCATTCTATTGCCTTCAAATAGCTTTGGATCACCCCCAAAAGAAAGAAAAAAAACCCACCAAGATAAATTGCAAATTGTCTCATTAACTCCTCCAAATGTCTTTTGAACCATTTCCAGAAAAATAAATGAAGGGGAAAAAAAAAAGTAGTCAAGCACTCCAAGAACACGACTGGAGTAAAAGGAGAAATAAAAATAAAAATGCAGCACCCAGAGTAGTTTCAAAGTTCTACGAGAGGAAATATAATCACATATTGCAACTGACTCCTAAAAGCCAGGGAGAACAAACCCTGCCACGAGGCTGCCCCTGAACCCTTTCTGTCTCCTCTCTCGGCCTCTGCTCGCTGCTCTCGTGGGAAGGATCCTCACAATCGTTATCAGAAATAACCACACTTCTCCCCATCTGCACTCGCTCCGAGCTGAGCGGGGAAATAAAACAGAAAAAGCCCAACAAAACCCCACACAAGTGACAAAACAGTTACATCAACAGATGTGAGCTCTGATTTAAACTGCCATTTTTCTGTCCTTAGAAGTCTCTGTTTTACTCAGAGCATGTGGACTCACAAAGTTTCCTTCTACTCAAGTACATTAAAAAAAAAAACTCTTGCAAGCCAAATACGACAACAAAAAATCCCATCTTAGGTTCCCAAAAGTTTTCAGATGGAAGGAGCCTAAATATCTATAAGAATCCTACCCTGATCTTAGAATTCATCATCTGGGGTGCAGTAAATGCTCTGAGTATCTGTGATTTTCACTTTACCACGTGCTAAAAATGGCTTCATTTGAACCTGCCTCAAAGCAAAAAAAAATTAATGCTACTGTCCTGAATATTTCCTGGTCACTGCTGAAAGAAAATCCTCTGCTGGATGGTGATTACGAAATCTGATTGCCCTAGTAATTCCAATATCTGCTCCCCTTAATTTCCAACTGTCCCACCAAATAAAGCCAAGGATGAGGAAGAAGATTCATTAGCATTACAAAATTAGGATTACTCAAACCATCCACAGTCGCATCCTGCCTGGATTTTGCATCAAACAAAGCTTTGTTCTCCAGCTTTTTTCCCCCCTCCAGTTTGAGGAACAGATTGTGCCAACCCCACACCGTGGCTCAGAGGATCAGTCTTCATTTGTGACTTAAATGGTTCTGATGGGAAATTGAGCTTTGTGATTTTGAGAAGGGAGAAGCCTCACAAATGCATCAAAACCCAACCCTCCCCCCAACTGTTATTGGTTTTCTATATTGAAAAAAAAAAGTCTGTGATCTTAAAAATGTTGCAGAACAGAATTGTGGACTAGGAAATGCAGCTATTTATAAAATACAGGGCAATTTCTGATTGCTTGTACTCCGCCAAAAAACAAGATACCATGATGAGAAATCCTTCAATTTAATCACACATCCTGAGGTGATATCCCTGCGTTTGCTGCTGTGTCAGGGTGGATAATTTAGTTCCATCCAGATAAGATTTGCAATATAGTTTGAATTTCTCAATGCATTCCTCCTTTCTCTCCACAATACATTAGGGTCCAAAAATAGACATTAACTACGGAGGCCTAAAAAAAAGCAGAAAAAGTCACACCAATCTGACCAGTTTCGGAAATTAAGCCAAATTATTTTGTATTTTCACCTCAAAAATTTATTCCAACGTCTATCACTCACAAAAATACACATCCAAATTTTACTCCACGAAACAATAGATAAATAAATAAAGAATTTTTACATGATGATTAATTCACACCACAAAAGCCCCAGAAACATCCAGGAGGTTCAGGTGTTTCCTTCTCTTTCTGAATAATTGGAGACTTGACCTGACTCATTTCCAAAGGACAGGCTTAGATCCCAGTCCCACATCCCTCACCAATTCCAATTTTTCCTCCAAGAATTTAGGAAGAAAACCACAATTTCAAAAGTTATCATAGAGAAGGCTCCAGAGAAGGGTTTCTGCCATTAGAGAATGTCATGACAATATTTTTTCTAATCTTGTTCCTTGCATGGAGCTTGGCCACAGGCTGGAATCTATAAATTAAATGTTCATAACTGCAAAATAATAATAATTATCTATTTTTCTCCAAAAAATGCACCCCGAGATGCAGTCAGCTGAGGATGGGACACTGAGCAAAACCACAGCACCATTTAGGCTGGAAAAGATCTCCAAGACCATCAAATCCAACCATTCCAAGTGCCAAGGCCACCACTGCCCCGAGTCCCCAAGGGCCACATTCCTCTGTGTGGCTCCCAAATCCCTCCAGGAATGGCAACTCCAGGAGTGAGGACTTCACCTCTGCCCTGGGCAGCTGTTCCAACGTTGGACACCACTTTTGACACGGAGAACTTGCACTGAATCTCCTGGTTAGAAGTTCATCCCTCAGCCACATGTTGAGGCCACAATTTGTCTGTTCCAACGTTGGAATTTTTATATTTTTCCAGCCCTGCCCTGCCCAGTGTAACTCTGCAGTTCCCTGGAGCTCGTTCAGTGCTGTTCTCTCATGCTCACACTGACATAACAAAGCCTCTCCAGCTCGCTCTCCAAGGACACCCAGACCCTCCTGGGCCCAACAACTGCAAACCTTCATCTTGGGGAGAGGGGGGCAAGCTTGGGCAAATTCCATCCTTGCCTGGCTTCTGCTTGGGCAATTGATGCTGATATCAAAGTGGGAAGAACTCGGGAGCTGTCATTGTCCATGTTGGGATGCACTGAGGCAGGAGCCTCTGGAGCCCAGAGTGTGACCTCTGAAGGCCTTTCCAATCAATCCCTCCTTTATTCCTTTATTCCTTTATTCCTGTCTGCTCTCTGTTTCTAGGGAGCCATTTAAAGCATCATTGCACCACAGCAGCCTTTCCAGACCCAGTATTTTGTATATTTTTGTATATTTTCCTATTCCATGTAAGAGCAGAAAACCCCAGAAACCCAGAAAATAGAAACAGCCAAATGAAAAAGGAAACCTCTTCACAGCCTGCACGGAACCACACTCCAGGGAACTTGTAACTTCTCCTCCAGAGAACTGGGTAAAATATCTGTCTGGATCACGTCAGGAGGAATTACCAGCTCTTTTTTATGGGTATGTCACCCAATCCTAACATTTATCCACTTTATGTTACAGCTTCACTTTTAATTTGATCATCTTCCCGATTTTTCTCCGCGTCCCAAACCCCCTGGGGACTCTTTAAAAATAACACATGTATCGAGCCCAGTCCACATGAAAGCACCCCAGATAAATCCAGGGCAGCAGTAAATAACCATTGGCTTCTCCCCTCAGATGCCACAACTGGATTTATTCCACTGAAAAAAGTCCCAGGCTACCTGAAAATCTCCATTTTCCACTCATCCGTCCCAGTGGCTGCATTCCCTCCTAATGGGCTTCATTTTTGGACTATTTTTGCACTAAAATGGCTCAATTTGAAGGCAGGATAACTTGTGTGCTCCCATCAGGATCCCAAAGAACGTCATTTTAAAATTAAAAACATTGAATTAGTTTTGCCAGCGACCAAAGAACAGATGACAGATGTTCTTCAAAACTTTTATCGAAGATGACTCCTGTTTTGAGCAGCTGAGAGAAGAGTTTTAACAAATAAGTCAGGGCATGACATCAAATTCCTTTTCAGCACAGGCAATCCAATGTTTAACACACTGAGGTAAAGATTTGCAAAACACTCAGTTCTCCTCCTTCCTCAGACAACAAGATGCAGGACTGGGGTTTTTTTATAGCAGGAAAAAATAAAATTAAAAATAAAATTTAAAAAAAAAATCAAACAAGACCACAAATCTGGCAGCAGCTTATTAAATATTCAACCAGTCTGGCCCAGCTGCATGCGTCTAACTCAGTCTGGCAAGTTTGCTACTCTCTGAAGAGAGATTTGTTTTTGCATTAAACATGCGTTCAAAAAATTAAGTTCAAGGGTTTGACAGGCGAGTTTGGGGAGTTTAACAGGGGATTTATTGGTCTGGAGCTGTTGCCACCTGACCACACTCCAAGGAAGTTTCTCACCCATCCTTCTCCAGAGGGATTTTTCCACACCTGCCCTCCAGTCCCCAGGAACAGAGGCAGCTGCTGTCTTTGGAGCACGGCTTTTCCTTTTTTTGCAACAAACCTGCCTTCAATTCAAGACTTTTTTAGGGAATAAAAGAGAAAATTGTATTTTAACAGATCCTTTTCCTTCACCAGGATATGTAAAAATAGCTCCCTTGTGCATTAAGTGACTATAAAAGGAGCTGCCATCATTTCATTTGCTTTTAGACCCTTCCTCCACGCATGATGTCACATTTTTCACCTTAAAATGACACCTGGTGACACTGAAGCTCCTCAGAGGGCTGGGTGGTGTTTGTGGGACAGGTCTGGCTCCCCACACACTCCACACTTTCCCAAACAGCCTCGGGAAAGTCTGCCTTGATTTCCCAAGTGCAGCAGAGGTCCCACAGCCTTGTCATATTAAGTGAGCAAGAATAATAGGAAGAGAATTTTTAAATAAGAAACAATGTTCAGGTTGGGGTCTTGTTCCTTGGGTGTATTAAGAGAGTTTTTGTGGGGATTTCCTCACTTTTGTCTTAAATTGAGGATGGGGCAGAAAGTGCTGCCTGTGATTTATTCACACATCCACTCTATAACCACTTAATTTCTCAAAACCCAGTGCAAACCCAATTAATACCATTAAATTAAGCCTTAATTAAGTGACAAGATCAGGCCACCTGGGCCAGCAGGGTGACCTTGAGTCCCCACTCAGCACCAACACCCCTGGGACTGCACTGACCCCTCACCAGCAGGAAAGTGCCTCATTCCCATCGGTTTTTTTGCCTGGGTAATGTTGAGTCCTTCCCTTTGCCAGGAAAATCATCACTTCCCCACCAGCTCTGCACAGGGACAGGAGCATCCAGCAAGCCCTGACAAAACAGATCCCAGCATGGCCACGAGCTGCTCCCAGGCAGGAGCTCTCCAAACTCAAAAACATCAGGAAAGACCAAAAAGTTGTTATTCAACACCTCAAAACTGAGTCATCACCATGACATCAGAAATAACTCAATTATTTACCATCCACCCATGCAGCTCCACCAAGACAAACTCATTTCCAAGGCTGCAGTGGGAGAATCTTTCAAAACTTCTGATTTGATCATAAATAACCTCAGATTAAAATGGGTTTACAGCAGTTTGTTTGTATTAGGTATATTAATTTTATTTCTGAGGCTCAGTTTTTTAGTTTACTGATATATATTACACACATAAGCAGATATACTTCTATACATATTAATATAGTGTGTCATAGTGGCATTTTTCTGAGCTAATTCAAATTGTCGCTTCAAAATCTGTAAGAAATCACTCAAAGCTAAGTTCTCCTTTTTCCTAACCCCTGTTAAACCAGACAAGTCATTACCAGAGTAACTCTCAAACCCTACTCACTTTAAATGGTTCTCCAATGCTCTGGATGTTGTGTGGTTTCACTCAGGACACCACAAAGATGGATTTGTTTCCATATATAGAGAAAATCCTTTAAATTATAAAGGGAAATTATCACTAAATGCCAAAAGCTTTGGTACAGCACCAAATTCTGAACCTAAGGTGGGAGGAAGAAAAATATCCCCTTGTGAGAGAAGTGTTTTATCCCCTGCTCTGCACATCTCCTGCAGCCCGGACCTGAGAATAATCCAGCTGGAATTAGTGTTCCTCAGGGAAAATCCTGGTTTGCTGAGGTAATCATGGAATCATTCGGGTTGGAAAAGCTCTCCAAGATCACCGAGTCCAAACAGGTACCCCATGTCCCCAAGTGCCACATCCTGGTGGCTTTCAAACCCCTCCAGGGATGGGGACTCCAGCACTGCCCTGGGGAATTTTTCTCTGTGGAATTTTTCCTTCTATCCAATCTAAGCCTCCTCTGGTGCAGCCTGAGGTTCTGTCCTCTCCTTGGGTGCTTCCACACGCTCAGGAGGCAGGATCAGGGTGGGAATAGAGCTCTTCCCAGGATCTTTTCCTCAGCACAGAAGCTCTGGTTCCTCTACCTGACTCAGAATTCAGCCCCTAAATCACTCCAGGAGTATCTCCAAGCCCATGTTCCCAGCAAAGGCTGCAGCTGCTGGTTCCTCTGGGATCCCCATTGCAGCAATAATACCTGGGAACGGTTCACTGAATTACAGAGGCAGCAGAAAAGGACAATTTGTTACTGACACCCTGAATTTTTGAGTTCAGACCACCCTGACAGGCCTCGCCAGTCGCTGTTTGGTGTTCTTCAGGGGCCACACAAACTCCACAATCATTGCAAGCAGCATTTTCTCCTCTTGCTTTTCTGTAGGTAATTGCCAGGTATAAAATACAGCTCATCTTGAGCCAGCAAACCCCAGCACAGGCCTGCAGCTCCATTTATTCCTTCTATAAATAGCATTTCGTAGAGCACTCGCTGTGGAATTTATACCACTTGAGCAATAAAATGAAAGTGGTGTTTTGGAAACAGCATAAAAATGCATTTTTAATCATGAGATCTTGTAAACCTTGCCTAGGATAGCGTCAGAGACATCTTTTGCTTGCAAAAACATTGGAGGGATATATGCTGACCAAATCATGGGTCAGATATTGGAATGATTGGGATTCAGAAAGTGGCTCCAGACACATTGAGCTGTCTCAGCACTTTAGGGTTGAAGTAAAAAGTGTGAAGCAATAAATTTTGAAGGTGATTATTCCGTAGATGCTTCTGGGCAGTGCTGGAGAACAAAATTTGGGCAAGTTGTTCAGGTCCAGGAGGCTGATGAATGTAATTCCAGGATTTGGGATGAGGCAAGCAATGCATTTCAAGCCATGGCTGTGGTGGAGATGGCCTGGTAGAACCTGAATTGGCCAAAAACAATCATCAATTCCCACTGGCCTGAGGGCCCTGATCCTCTCTAGTCATCATCAGACTCAGGCCTGAGTGGGTCTCTGTCTCCATCACCAAATTAACACTTAATTTTTGTTAATGAGTCTAGTTATGTTGGCACTAATACAAAAAACCCCAGGTGAAGGAAGGTGAAGGAAGACATCCAAGAAGAGAAGAAAGGGAGCATCAGGATGAAGTCAAAAAGAAAATAAAGCAAAAAAGAAGAGTAAAAACCCAAACACATCAACCTCTTTCTATTTATCCATGGAAAAAGAAGAAACTCCTTATCCTAAAGCCTATTTACGACCCATTTCCCACAATTCTCATGAACCAACAGAATAATGGAGCCTGGTTTTCCCCTTTTCCTACCAAGGGAAATAAAACCCAGGGAAGAAGACTGAAACGGTGATTGAAGGCAAGGAAATTAGTGTGGAAAAAGACAGGGACAAAAGGCAAACAGGATGTAAAGCTTGGCTTCCAGAGTGCACTGAAGTTTGAATTCATTGTCTTCACACGAAGACTGAACAAATATGATTTTAAATTAAATTCTGAACACCAATAAACTCCTTCGGCCCAGACACTTTCACTTTGTGGATGTATTTTTCTAGGGAAAAAAAAAAATACCCTGAAAGCCAAGAAATTGCCTTGAGGCAATTTACAGCTCTTTTCTTAGGAAAAGTAGAAAATCCAGCAGGAAAGGCTCAGTGAGGACACACCAAAACCCTCCATCCCAGGGTTTGCTTCCAGGGGAGCACTAAAGGGTTATCCCTGTGCTTCCCACCTCTCTCAATTCCAGAGAATTCCCACAGCAGGGATTCCCAGCAGCTCTGCAGTAATTCCTGAGCACTGCAGGCTGACCTGGCTCCAAAGGTCTGCTATAAATAACCTGGTTAATTCAGTGGAAGGGCTTTGGGAAGCAAACAAGAGAATGATGATCCCAAACGAGCCATTCCTTCAACTTCCTCAGGGCTCTTACAGGCCCAGAACCAGAAGGTGCTGATCCCACACAAAATCCAAAGGGCAGTGCATATTTTAATGGCAAATCCACTGCAAGCACCGAGGGAAGGCTGGCACTGACTCAGGGAGCTCTGCCTGGAGCACAAACACCAGGAGCAGTCTCATGGAGCCCGCTGAACCCGAAGGAATCAGACATGGCCTCGGGAAGGCGACACCAACATCAAACATTGCAGCTATAAATACCCTGCCTGCCTCTGGCAGCGGCCTGGGCCACGCAGGGATAAACAGGACAAACACGGAAAGGCTCTTGGACCTCCCTCCTCCGTGCCACTGACCACATTCCAGAGGGACAGAGCCACCAGCACACGGAGGAGGAGCAGCCACCGTGAACTTCCCACGGACCAGCTGGGAATGTCAGTGTTCCACAGAACAGAGTCCCAAATTAACGTGGAAATGGGATGGGAGAACCCACCCTGAAGGCATCACCCCACTGCTGCAGCAATAAGGCTGCAGGTCTATAAAAGAATTACAGCTCTGGGTGAGATGAATATTCCCTTTTTGCTGCACACAGGAGGAAAAGTACAAAGTGAGATGATTGCTGACTCCCATCAGCATTTCCCTTGAACTTTCCATCATGATTCACCTCCCATTTCAATAACAGTTGGAGCTGTACTTTAAAATATGCCGTATTTTGCTCAATAACTGCAATTTCCAGCCTGACTTTTCAGAAACAGCAGATCTGGACACCTTGAAAAAGTGAGGGAAACAGCTTATGTAAAGCTGGACAGACCCAAAGAACACATGTCCCACCACCACAGCTCCAAAACCATCGAAAGCTCCTCCCAGACTAAATTTATAAATTATGAAAAAATCCTTGGGTATCACCACGAGGCCTAACAGGAGTGTGGTGAATTATTTACTCATGGAGCAGGAGACAAGGGAAAGCTTGCAGCAACATCAATACTTGACACATTAGTGAGTCTTTCACTTCTGTTTTATCAGCCTGCTCATGTGCTCTCAAGTTTGCTGACCCACATTCTGGGGCTCGCTGAAAAGAGCAGCCTTGAGAGGTTGTGACAATCTTGTCCACGTAAAAGCAAAGCTGGAAAACTCAGATCTCTTTTTAACAAATCTCTTCTGCAAAGGTGACTCATAAAGAGCACCCGGGATTTCATTTTGGATCTTCCATGACACAAAGCTGTTCACTCGTTCTGGTTATTAGCACCAAATAAATGCATGTTTCAGGGAAATATTCGAGTTTTGTCACTGTTTCCACTCTAATATTTTTCATTTATCAGTGTTGCATCAATTTCCAGACAGAGAATGTCACACCACTGATCTCTTCAAAAAAGATTCATTGATAACTAAAGGAGCCAAACTCATCCCTGCTCTCCCAGCAGGGAGAGATGCAAAGGAAATAAATGGTCAAACATCTTCCTTCCTCTCCATTCTGCAACACAGGAGGGAAGAGGCCACACCAGAGCTTCCATGAAATCAGAAAAAGCTGAGATTGCACAATTTTTCCATGATTTCCTTATTGAAAAAAAGAAAGCCTTTCCCAGCAAGAATTTAGAAGGACAAGACACTGAAAATGGGAATGTTCCCATGGATAACCAACAAGCACAGGATATTTTTCTTCATATCTTTACATATGGACAACACTTCCTTCCAGATCAGCCTTGCTTCAAAGGGACAAAACCTCATTTGACCAAATTTGAGGGTTTTATTAGAAATTTTTATGTATTTAGAGAGACAAATGAAAAGCAGATGTTGGAGGCAGGAAGAGGAGAAAAATCCTGTATTTTCCTTGAGTCTTTATCACTCTTCCATGATTAAACCACTGGCAGGCCCACCAGGGTTTAACAGTGACCACATCCCTGGTTCAGAGGGAAAAACCCCCACTAAAAAAGGCTGCTTGGAAGGAGGTATTTGGCCCATGGATATTTCCTGGAGTAGTTACAGAAAGGAGCCTGTTTGAGCATCTCAGGTCACCAGCAAACAATTGAGGCACAGATGTAGAGAGAACATTGAGCTTTGGGGGATAATCAGATTTATTTTTTTCAATAAGTAGAGCATATTATTTTCAAGTGGTTAACTGAGAATAACTCTTGCAGAAGTACAATATAACAGTAATTATTCCAAAATCAATGGCACAAAAGGGTTCATTTCAAATCACGTTATGATTGCTGGATTAAAGTAGTTATTATATAATAGGATAGCAATTACTCCACCTTAATAATTTCTGGGTTTCTGAGGGTGAAAGTGCTAATACAAGCTACAGCAGGTGTCAAATTTTAGATGTTGCGGAATGAATATTCCGAAGGCTGGAAAGAAACAAACAGATTAGCATATAAAAACCACAGGCATGGAAAAGAGCTAAAAATACCCAACGACTTCACCCCTCTTGCCTGGAGCAGACATTCAGAAGCAGCTCGCTCATGACGAGGGGCTCTGAGCACGCAGCTTAAACCACAAGGAGGCTGAAGGTTCTCAACATCCTTTCTGGGAAAAAACTTAATTGTTAACTTTATTTTCTGTGGCTCTGCCAGGTCTTGAGTAGAGAAGAACTCCCAGGTTTGCAGGACACACCAAAGACACATTCCACGCCTCCAGCACGGTTGGGCTTGCTCGAGTTTAGAGTTTTGCCAGCTCATTCAGAGCTCCAATTCATGGAGTCTCCCTCCCTGGGGATGTTCCAGAACCACCTGGGCACCATCCTGTGCCATGACCTTGCCTGAGCAGGGGATCACTGTGAGCCCTTCCAACCTGACCTTCCTGGGATTTACTCTGTAAAATAGTCCCAACCATGTTGTTATTCCAATTCATGGAGTCTCCCTCCCTGGGGATGTTCCAGAACCACCTGGGCACCATCCTGTGCCATGACCTTGCCTGAGCAGGGGATCACTGTGAGCCCTTCCAGCCTGACCTGTCCTGGGATTTACTCTGTAAAAGCAGCCCCAACCACGTTGTTATTCCTGGATTTTTTGCTCCCTTATCTCACTTGTCTTTAACCCCAAACTCCTTTCTTGTTTCTTTAAATACCAGGTGCAAACTGCTTTTTAATCACATTATAAGAGCAGCATTTTTCCAGATGCCATCTAAAACCCTTCTTTGGAAGTCTTGGAAAGAATATAAAGGAGAAAAAAACCCTCTTGACAAGTTTCTCCAATCCCTCTGTTCTTTCTTTTATAGATTTTCTTTTTGGAGCCAGGAATAATGAAAAAACTATGCCAATAGACTCAAGAAATGGGTTTTTTTTTTACAGATTCAAGGGCCTGTTTGTGAGGCCCCAGACAGAGGAACTTGGGCTTTGTTCCTATTTTCCTTAGAGGAAAGTTCCCATCCGTGCCTCAGAGCACCATCAGTGCCCAACAGCTGCAGCACAAAGGTAGGACTGAATACACAACTGCATGATTAGTCTTTAAAATAGAGTTCTCTTGGTATTACAAACTAAATGGCAAGTCCAAATGAAGTCCACCTAACTCCTAAAGAACAAATATTTGAGCCCTGTCAAGGAATGCAAAGTCCCTTTGGCGAGGGAAGCAGACACCGAGGTTCAATACAGGTAAATATGCAGAGTTTAATACAGTTAAAGCAAGGAAAAAGGAAAGTCTCTTGAAAAAAGATAAGTTTGTATCGATTGTAGATTTACTAAATGTAGTTCAACACATGAGTTTTTGCCCAGTCCCATCAAAGAAGGGAAACACAGAGGAAAAGCAGCCCTGGAAACACAATGAGGCAGTGATGCAAGGAGAGGGATTTCTGTCACTGAACATTTCTGCAAGATTGATTTCATTCTGTGAGGATTATCAGTAACCAAATTATCACAGGTGCTTCACAAAACCTCACCAGTCATTGAATTCTGCAGTGGAAGCCAACGACACAGGAAAGATTTGATTAAAATGTAAACATTTGAGAAAACTATAATTGGAGTAATCAAAGTGCGAAAGAAGGAGGTCATTCCAAGGAAAACTGCATGGTCACAACCTTTCCACCAGCAGCATTCAGCCCTCCCAGGGCCAAAACAGACACAGACTCAGAGTGATTTAGGCTGGAAAAGCCCTCCCAGACCACCGAGCCCAAGCTGTGCCCATCCCCACCTTGTCCCCAGCCCAGAGCTCTGAGTGCCACCACCAGGGATGGGCACTCCAAACCTCCCTGGGCAGTTCCAAGGCCTGAGCTCCCTTTCCATGGGAAAATTCCTGCTGCTGTCCACCCTGAGCCTCCCCTGGCCCAGCCTGAGGCTGTTCCCTCTCCTCCTGTCCCTGTTCCCTGCCAGCAGAGCCTGACCCCCCCCGGCTGTCCCCTCCTGTCAGGGAGTTGTGCAGAGCCACAAGGTCCCCCCTGAGCCTCCTTTTCTCCAGGCTGAGCTCCTTTCCCAGCTGTTCCTGCAGCTCCACACTCCTCACTGAATGTGCTCCTCAAAGCCTTCCTTGCTGTGAGGGCCCAGAGCTGGGCACAGGAATTGGGGTGAGGTCTCACCAGTGCTGAGTACAGGGGGACAAACACTTCCCTGCTCCTGCTGCCCATGCTATTTTGGACTATTTTGGGACAAAGGACTATTTTGGCCCCCACATTCAGTTGCTGCCAACCAGCACCACCAGGTCTAATTCCACAGGGCTGCTTCGGCCACTCTGCCCCAGCATGGACAGAGTCAGGCAGAAGTGATCCCAAAAACCCTGCAGACACAAAACTGGGATTCCAGCAAAAGCCCTGCAGATTCCAGCACATCCCAGCTCCCTGAGCAGCAGCCCCAGCTGCACCCCTGTGGTCCAAGGGAAGAAGCTGTGCTGCTTTCTGCCAGCACTCGGAGAGCAGAGGCCTGAGGGTTCCCAGGGAAGCAAAGCCCATCCCCGAGCCCGTGATTAATTTATGATCCTGTGTGAGGCTCGCTCCTGCTCCCCTGCGTGATCCCAAGTGCTGCTCCTGCTGGGATGAGGCACCAGCCATGCCCAGGAGCCACGGCAGGGCTGCACAGGCAGCTCCCAATCTCCCACCGAGTTCTCCAGGCTCAGGAAAATCTGCCCTGTCCCTCCCAGCACAGCAAAAACCACTGTGCTAAGAAGAGTTTCTCAGTGCTTTCGGCAGAGAGATTAAACATTAAAGCAGACAGCAGTGCTACAAAATATTAATGCAGCATAAATAAACCCCTTATTATTACAAGAGCATATTAACCATTCACCTCAGCAAAATTCTCCTCTCATCTCCCTGCCTGCCTTCCAAAACATCAGCTGCTGTGTCTGATATAGGCCAATTGCTCCTAACTTCATGTTCAATTTCCTCTCGCTGAAACGCTGAAAACATGACACAGAAATCTCCAAAGAAATCCATGAAGTGCTACACAAAGCTGGCAAGCAAAGTGCATTTCAGA
Source organism: Vireo altiloquus (assembly GCA_013396875.1). Taxonomy (NCBI): domain Eukaryota; kingdom Metazoa; phylum Chordata; class Aves; order Passeriformes; family Vireonidae; genus Vireo; species Vireo altiloquus. Next base: position 415,876 of record VZRF01001108.1, on the reverse strand, counting down.
TTCTTTCTCCCAACCCAAACTGAGGTAAAACATCTGCATAAACAAAAAGTGAAATCAGAAGGACTTGCACACAAATATTTCTCCTTTACCACTCACGGAGAAAAGCATCACAACGCATGCAGCTACTGCAGCTTGAGGAAATATATTAAAGATGGTATAGAAATATCCACTCCACTGAAAGAGGTTCACAGGGCAAGAGATTTTAGCTGGTTACTCTGGGAAAAGAGATTCCCAAAGATCAATGCAAGACGCCACAAATTGCTGGTGGCTTTTGGAACATTAAGCCAAGAGCACTCACTCACAGGTAATACATTTCATTACCAAGCCACTGCTCCACTCCTCCAATCCCCTCCCTGCAACTCCCTGCAACCCAGGAAAGGCACAATTTGGTGGGAAAGGCAAAATTTGGTGGGAAACCATCCCAAGGCACAAATGGGAAGCCTCCTTCCCACAGAGCTGCTTCCCAAAGCACAGGAGAAAGAACACTCAGCTCCCACAGAGACCCAGGAGGTTCCTGGATCCCCTGGCATAGACACAGATCCTGGGAATACTTCTAGCAGCTGGAATGACTGAATTTAGCAGCCCTGGGCAGGACACCTCTCCTGCAGCAGCCACAAGACAGAACATCCCAGGGGGAGGAAATGCACCCTCAATCTCCTGTTCAAACAGAGACTTCAAGAAAAAAAACAAAACCAAACTTCTTACCTTGCAAGCAGCAATTCCCAGGAACAGGCCAGCAGGAATATCCAATCCTTCTATATTCATCAACCCATGGATTACACAAAATCCACACCCCCAAAAAACAACCCTACTCCATCTTTCTTTCTTTCTTTCTTTCTTTCTTTCTTTCTTTCTTTCTTTCTTTCTTTCTTTCTTTCTTTCTTTCTTTCTTTCTTTCTTTCTTTCTTTCTTTCTTTCTTTCTTTCTTTCTTTCTTTCTTTCTTTCTTTCTTTCTTTCTTTCTTTCTTTCTTTCTTTCTTTCTTTCTTTCTTTCTTTCTTTCTTTCTTTCTTTCTTTCTTTCTTTCTTTCTTTCTTTCTTTCTTTCTTTCTTTCTTTCTTTCTTTCTTTCTTTCTTTCTTTCTTTCTTTCTTTCTTTCTTTCTTTCTTTCTTTCTTTCTTTCTTTCTTTCTTTCTTTCTTTCTTTCTTTCTTTCTTTCTTTCTTTCTTTCTTTCTTTCTTTCTTTCTTTCTTTCTTTCTTTCTTTCTTTCTTTCTTTCTTTCTTTCTTTCTTTCTTTCTTTCTTTCTTTCTTTCTTTCTTTCTTTCTTTCTTTCTTTCTTTCTTTCTTTCTTTCTTTCTTTCTTTCTTTCTTTCTTTCTTTCTTTCTTTCTTTCTTTCTTTCTTTCTTTCTTTCTTTCTTTCTTTCTTTCTTTCTTTCTTTCTTTCTTTCTTTCTTTCTTTCTTTCTTTCTTTCTTTCTTTCTTTCTTTCTTTCTTTCTCTTTCCTTCCTTCCTTCCTTCCTTCCTTCCTTCCTTCCTTCCTTCCTTCCTTCCTCCCTTCCCAGCTAAATCCCCTTCCCAGAGCCCTTCCTCCCCAAGGGGCAGCAGCTCTGATCCAGCACAGATCCCACATAGGTAGGAAGGTTGAAGGGAGAGCCAAGGGCAGAGAGCACCTGCAAATCCCTCCTGACACTCTGCAGGGTGTATCTAAGAATAAATGCTTGGATCCAAGTGGAATAATGGGAAATTCTGTGGGATCTCAGGAGGTTTAGCAGGACCAGGTGCTGTATCCTGCTCTGGGTTCCCACAGGAGGGACCCACATGGACCTGTTGGAGGAGGCCAGCAGTGTTCCAACAATGTTCCAATATTCCAGAAAGTCTTGGTTAAAAGAATTTGTCTGTTTGTGTTGCTGTTCTTTCTCCCTCTCTGAGTTTTGTTGTATGACAGAATGGCTTTAAAATTTCATTATTTCCTTTCTCTCTCTTACCCTGAACCCTGATATTTGTGGTATTGATCCACATTCCTGCCCAGCTTCTCACCCAACACTTTTTCCTCTGTGGAAAATCTCACTCGTTTACTGAGGTCTCCAGTTCCAAACCACTGCCAAACACATCCCAGAGAGGACATTCCTTAAATAACACCATTGCAGGGGAAAAATATAAATTAATTCCCTTTACAAAGCCCTTCACGGAGGGCACGTTGAGTCTTTTGAAGGATCCGTGACCTGAATTGCCTGCAAATTCCAAAGCTCTTGGTGTTGCTGGAAATGCTGATTCCTCTCGCAGACCAGGAGTGGTTATTGATAAATTTGGGTATAAATTTGAAGGGGTTTTCATCTCCCCTCAGCTCCCCCTTTTTCAGATCCTTCCTTTTTTTTTCCATTGTCATGCAGGGAAGTCAAACTCCTGCTCTGCGAAATTGCAAACTGTTTCCATGGAGATGATTAATATGTTCATAAATCCCCAATAATTCATTCACTGCAGGACCACTGAGGGTGAAATGTTGGCTGGAAAAAGAAGAAGATGCCTTTAAATCCAGATTTTTTTTCCCCTCTCATAATAACCCAAATAAAGAAACAAAACAATTGAATAAGTGCAATTCAAACAACAAGAATATTTTAAATTATTTTGTCTCCTTTGTGGTGTTCAAGTCTCATCCCAACAGGTGTCCGTTTGGATTTTAGCCTCAGTAAATGCTGAGGAATATCTTCCCATCAAGCCTTTCAATAATTAAAAGGTGAAACAAGTTGTTCAACGATAATTAAGGCGTGGAGATGGTGGATTATTGTTATTTGCATCCTTCCATCCTGTGAGAGGCACTCTGGGGCAGCTGCTTGACAACAATCCCTGTTCAAGGTCATGGCTGTGCCTTAAACAACAGCCCAGGTGTGACAGGAATCATCTCCTGCCTGATGCCACTGCAGCAGCTCCGAGGGGAGCTCATGGCAAACACAGAGCTGTGGAGGACACCAGTGCAGACAGCACCAGAACTGAGCCTTTCCAGAGTTTAATGGGAACTGGAGCAGCTGGCAGTCCTTTGGAACAGCCCTATTTTAAAATAAGTCAGAGTTTCACTCAGATTCAAACACAGATACAAAATTAAACACATTGGGTTTTCACTCTGTTTGACCTAAAATTAATAAAAAACCTGCGAACAGTGTAAAAAATAAAGAGTCAATGGTCATATCAGAACAGACATTAAAGAGAAAACAGAAATACCTGAGAGCTTTCACACATGCTTTACCTTTTTTTACTGCACCTCCTCTTTAATGAATCATTTTCTACTAAAGCTGTGTTGATAAAATTCAGCCAAACATCCTGGGATGGTGAGAGACAAGCTGAGCTTCTCCACTTGCTTAGCACAGAGCTCTGAGCTGATGGCAGAGCTGGAAGAGCTCACTTCAAAGCACACAGGCAGAGATGAAGGGCTGCATGTGGAAGATGAAAATGCTCATCCCGCTCCAGACTCTCCAAAGAAGCAGAAGCAATTAATTTTAATTAGATTAATTAAAAGTCATTTGAAATTTCGCGCTGCACTTTTGACACCCTGGGTCCCAATTACCCGGTTTGACCCCAAGGGATCTCGGGGATTTGGGGCAAAACTTGGGATTGGAGGGGCAGAAAATGAAGTATTTTGCTGTCTCAATTTTGGGGGGACGAACAGCATCCTAGAGTGACCTCACAGCTCCATTTCCCGACCTGGGTCTGCTCAAACATCTTGTGGTGCCTCCCCATGGAAGGTTTCAGGGAGAAACTCAAGGGCACTGGAGGCAAATCCCCTTCCCTGCCAGGAGAAAAGGCTGGAACCAACACCTCGGATCCTCTGGATCCAAATCAATCCTGTTTTCTGCAAGTCTGAGAGACTTTGGGAAAGGTCTGGATGTAGGAGAGTTTGGAGAAACACATTGAGCAGCTGAAGGTGTGCTTTGTATGTTGTAATACAAAATCCCAGAATTCTGAGGAGTGGCTGGCAAAGTTCCCCAAACTCTGCCCTGCAAATTCTACAGGAAGAAACTCCTGCAGAAATTCCCAAATAACATTGACACAACTCCACGGAGCTGCAGCAGTGTAGGATTTCCCTCCTATTGGAACAAATGGAGATTTTTACAAAAGTAAAATCACTCTGGAGTTGCAGTGCCCTTCCTCTAACAGTGCATATATAAATACATTGCCAGGCTAAGGGCAACGTAATCAAATTGAAATATATTCCTGTTTGACACTTTCATCTGGTTTCTCCTGTTTCTTTCCACTGGAGAAGGACTTTTTACAAGGACATGCAGTCGTAGGATGAGGGGAAATGGTTTTAAGATGAAGTAGGGTAGATTTAGATTAAATATTGGGAAGGAATTGTTCCCTGGGAGGGTGGGCAGGCCCTGGCACAGGGTGCCCAGAGCAGCTGTGGCTGCCCCTGGATCCCTGGCAGTGCCCAAGGCCAGGCTGGACATTGGGGCTTGGAGCAGCCTGGCACAGTGGGAGGTGTCCAGGGCTTTGAAATGAGATGATCTTGAAGGTCTCTCCCAACCCATACCACTCTATAATTCTATTTATCTTTTTTCCCCTCACTTTGCAAAAAGAAGGTTTTATTATTCTCCCTGTATTCTGCTTTTAACAGCTCAGATCTTTAATTGATACTGGAGCCACAAACAAACTTCTCCTGGTTTTTTAGATTTTTTTTATTAAGCAGGAAAGCTGAGAGGGAGCTGCTTTTTGGTGCCATCGGTGTCAAGCTGGTTGTGCCATAATCACTCTTCACCTTCCCCAGGGAGTGGAGCCAGGATGGGCTTTAATTCCGTGACTGAATGATTCCTTCAAACCACTGATTCCATGGAATTCCAAGCCACACAGGAGAGTCCACATCTGGCAACTTCCTTCTAGCCCTGAGAGCAGATTCTCTGTTCCCAAATCTGCTTTCAGCACCAGCACAGGGCTGCCTGGAGCACAGAGGTTTCGGGAATAGCTTGTGGGGAGGGAGATAAATTCAGTGGTGCCTCCAAAGCAGCGAGGGCAGCAGCTGCTCTGGCTGCAGCCCTGGTCCTGCTGCAGTGGAGCAGGGCCAGGGAGACTCCTGCTCTGCCTGTGGGCTCCCATCCATGAGCTTGGAGCGGGGCTGCAGCTCCTGGCTCGGGGATGAAAGGCAAATTCGAGCCTCAGCTGCAGCTGAACGCTGGGCTGGGTGATCCAGCTGCTGTGCCAGGAGTGGGGAGCAGCCTCCATCCAGAGGGACCCTCCAAAAAAACCCAGCCCAAGGGGGCTGCAGCTGGGCCATGCTCCCTTGGGAGCATCCCAGCACTGCAGGGGCAGGGAAAAAACCCTCTGGAAGCACAGAAATCACATGCAAAGGAGGCGTTTGTGAAACACCCTAAATTTCTCTCTGTTTTTTCAAGGCTTTTAATTTCTCCACCTAGAACTTAACCTCAGTTCAGCCTGTCAGACCTCTTGAGTTTTCCTGCCTAAAAATGTAGGGAATCTACCCTTTATCCCGGGATCACGTTCCCAAACCCTCCCATTAGGGTGTGATAAGGACTTGCTCCTAATTAACCAGCACTTTTTAAGAAACATTAAAGCTGTTCAGGATCCTTTAATTCCCAGCATGGAATGACTCTGGGAAGTTCCTTATCTCCATCCCTCGTTGGTGGGGCTGAGCTATGGCACAAACCACAAATGGAAATCCAATTCCTGGCACTGCTCGGCTGGACTTGGATCATGGAACCACTTCCAGTAGTCAATAGCATGGAATTAACAGCAATAAATGCTATTTCTGCTGGTAATTGTTTCAGGTTCAGGCCTGGGTTATCCACTGTTGTGAGGAAAATCTGCAGGATTTATCTCCTGAAACAGATTTTAGCAGCTCAGTGAAGTAGGGAAAGCTTTGGAAAACCTTGTCCCAGTTTGGATTGATCCTTAATTTTACAGCTTTGTGTTCTCAATAAGCTGGGTTGTTTTGTAACTCAAAGTCTTCATTCTCTCAGCACCAAGTGACTTCTGTAAATGTGATTCTTACTGGGCAGGTTGTCCAAGATCTCCTGTTCTGGCTAACTCTCTATTCTGTTTTAAAAACAGATCCTAAATCTAGCTTTTAAAACAGATTTGTGTTGCTAATTCATTTTTGTCTGGTTTTTGCAGCTTTTTCCCTGCCTATATTAAAGACCAGGAACAAACAAACTCACCTTTAATAACATGTAAAATTTGGCTTTCGTGGAGAGAGACAAGGATGCTGCTTAACCCTTCCAGAAAAAAAAGAAGGGCTGAGTTCCCTCCCTAAGCTTCTCAGCAAATCTTAATCAAACCCACGAGGGAAAAACAACAAAAAGTTTTATAGTATTTAAAAAAATAAATCAATACATCAAATTCCAAGTCATTTTCCACCTCTTCTCCAGCCCAGCTTCATTTAGGTAGATGGGATCTGTGAGGCTCCTCCAAAATAAAGTACTTTTAACAATCTTTTATGACAAGGTGAAATTTATCCTTATTGGTACCTCAGCATTTCCTGAGCTGTGGAGAAGTTGTCACTCAGAGAGAGAAGTTTAAGTCTAATTACCTCCACCAAGAGGAAAATGTGTCCTTACAAGCATAAAGTGGGCAGCAAATACATTTATTGTAACAAATCACCCAATAACATGGCCAGCACAAGGAGATTTGGTGCTGGGATGACATGATATCATTTCAAAGAGAAAAGACAATTCTTATCAAGCACCCAGCAGCTTTTAAAACAGATTTACAGATGGGGACAAGCTGGGTGTAAACCAAGGAACTCATAGTCTGCTGCTCCTTCCATATTTTATTTATAGACTCCCCAGTTTGCCAGTTAACCACCCAATCTGTCTTGGAAATGTTTCATAAAACTGCTGCTCTCTCCTAGCTCATTTTGCTGGCTGAAATTCCTTGAATTGTTGCTCCCAGAATTGGACACTTGGTGATTTATGAGGACAGTGACTGCTCGCTGCTCACCTCAAACGGGCAGGGAAAATAATTGTTATTCATTTTTATGCCTTCATTTGTTTTTCCTCTCTTCAAGCACTGTCTCCTAATGTGTCTTAAAAATACGTAATTTTAGGAACGGAAAGAGTTATGAGCTCCTGTCCGAGGGCTGATATTGAAATGTGTTTAATGATCACAAATTCCAGAGGGTGCAAAGGGAATTGAGGATCTGGATCAGCCCTGGATCCTGGGCCTGGTGGAATTATCCTCTCTGATGGTTTTTAAAAGACTAAATGAGGCTGCACCAAAAAGAAAAAACCACCAATCTTTTTAATCAGTGTTTCTCTTTAATGCAGCACAACACACCCTCCTTGGCACTGGTAGGGAAGGGAATGAAGACACCAACACTGGCAGCTCTTCCTGGATCTCCAGGAGTCATTAAGATCTCACAGCTTAAATTAAACAGAAGAAGAAGATTGACCCTCAAATTGCAGAACAAACTGCCAGCAGCAGGGAGAAGACTGTGATGACCAGGATTTCTTTGTGCTCCCACCCCTAAAACTTCATGGATTAATCCTAGACGTGGTTATTTGTTCCCAAAAAAATTCCCAACTACTGCATTGCTCTGCAAAAGGTGGATGAGTTTCCTGCATCAAATTCCTGTGTAAATTTTCTGGACAAAATAGGCATGTAAAAATCTTATATTTAATTTTTTTTTCCCTACAAATCTTTACAAAAGAGTTGGCTTAGCACAAGATCAGCAGCTGGAAGAGAAAGCCAAAATAGGATATGGGGGCCTGAACTGGGTCTCAGAGACCCTAAGCTGGAGAAACAATTCCCATTCATTCCTGTGAATCTTCTGGGTGTGATTTATGGTCATTGTGAAGGCTTTATTCATCCTGGCAAAGCCACCCTTTGTAGACAATTATATATTGGATTCCTCATCGGAATAAGCTACAACATATTCTGTGCCTGGGATTCCTAAAAAGAATCTTAAATATTGATAAGGAATGCCAATATCTGAGAGTACGAGAAGATTTCAAATTTGGTTTGATGGATTTGGCATTTGAAATTATCTCCTTCCTGCATGGTGCATTTGCTTTTGCAAATGCCTCACAAACATTCAATTTTTAGTGGTTCTGTTAATGATGGGAGCTGCAGTGATGGAGATGAGGCAAGAATTTACAAAAAAAAAAATCTAAAATAGATAAAACATAAATTTGAGACAATAATTGTTCTTGGATAAAATTGAGCTCAAGGTACTCAAAACATTTTAATTCCAAGTAGCAAAAAATGCTGCAGTGGAGGAGTGGAAAGAGAGAGGAAAAGGAGCTCAAAAAAGTAAGAGACTCCTCAACACCAAAGTATTCTTTAAAAAATCAAGCCCAAACTGAGTCAATTAGTGCTATCCATTCATATTAATTAAAAAATGCTTATCACCAGATTATATTGCTTGCTTGCACCATCCTTACTTCATTAGGGCTAATTGGGAGTAATTACGACTGATACGTGAAATATTTAATTAAAAGATTTATCTGCTCCTATTGTCATGTTTCTGGAGCATCTGCAGCGTTGCCAGGACTACAATTCCACCTCTGGATCTTCTGGGAGCCTTCCCAACCTCCCCTGTCTGTTCTCATTACGGGTCAGAGTCTGACCACCCAGGAGGGGATCCAAACCTCAGGCTTCACCTTCCCATCAAGAAATCAATGCCCTGAGGGAAGAATTGATGTCTTTTTACCCTGATTGTTGAGAGATTGAGATGGAGGCAGCCACACAGACATTCCTGTCTCCTTCCAGCACTCTCCTCTTCCCTTTGGTGTCGCCCACCAGCCAAATTTGACCGACCAGGAAATGTTTTTTCTTTCCTCCAGGTTTCACGAGTGGACATAGAAAAGGGCTGGGCACAGGTGCCCTCCCTGCTGAGGGCTCAAGGTGGGATTCTGTTGGAGACCAGGAAAGTCAAAAAGCTTTGCCTGTTCTCCTGGGGATGAGATTCACCCCCAAAGCCCCACGAGAAGGCTTGGCCTGGGAACTGAGCCCATGGGACCATGTCCCCCCACTTCTGGGTGAGCAGAAAGCACCAAAGAAATGATAGGATAGTTGTTTAGTGTACCACAGAAAAATGGGTTTGTAGTTTTAGGGTTTGCAGTTTTAGGGTTTGCCTCATCTACTAATATGGGGAGAGATGGAGATTTTAGAATGTTGGTTTCTCTTTCTTTCCTCTTCTTCTCCTCTCTCTTCTTCCTTTCTTCTCTGACCTCAGTTCCCATCATGTAGTGATTGGTAGAAAGAATCTAGTTTAGAAGAGACATGCTAACAATATTGATATATATTGGATTTAAAAACAAAATAATATACGTAGAACTTTCCTATTTGATGATAAAAACTATATAATCTCTGCACACCAAGCCTCTGTGGCCATTGTGCACCTGGAAACAGCAGAGAGGCTGTTCCTGAACTTTTGATAAGATATAATAAACAAACCTGAGGAAGCAAAGAAGTCTTTTTGTTATTTTTCCCTGGCATGAGAGATTGAGAAGAAAAAGCTTCCTGGGCACAGATCAACTCCGTGGGACCCAGAGGGGTCCCACAGTGTTCCTACTTTTACTTCTCAGGTCTCTGAATGGCAAAACCTGGAAGAGCCAACAGCCTCCCCCTGAACCCCTGGAGGGGAAGCAGAACCCCAAACCAGCGCCTCAAAAGTCAGGCTCTGCTATTTCCCAGCTCTTTTCCCCTTGGTGACACCAAGGACTGACAGGAGCAGGGAAAAACAGGTTCTGCTCCATTACCTCCCCAATCACTGCTGTTCCTCTCTATTGGAGTCCAGGAAAAGCCTGGGAACTTTTCCTGCTCCTCTGGGTGTTTGTTTTATTCCCAAAAAACTCCTCAAAATAGCTTAGCTTGGGACCTAAGCTGAGAGAGAGGTTCTCTGCACTTTTGGGAGAACTTGAATGCACCAGAGAAATGAAAAGATTTTTGTTTAGAGTCCCACAGAGTGTGGAGTTGTAGTTTTTAGGTTTTGTTATATATATTAATATAGAGACAACATGGAGGTTCTAGGATGTTGGCTTCTTCTTCTTCATGTTCTTCTTTCTTCTCCTTCTCTTCCTTTTTCTCTCTGACATGAGTTCCTGTGATTTGTTAATTGGTAAATAGAATTTAGTGTAGAGGAGACATGTCAATAAGGTTGATATTCACTGGTTTTGGGGACAAAATAAGATAGGTAAAGTTTTCTAACTGGTTGATAATAGATATAAAAGCTACCTGCTTTGGGTAGCCATTGCCATTCTGCCCTCGTGTTCCTGGAGGTCACAGCACAGTCTGTGCCTCTGAAACTTTGATAAGAAAAAATAAGCAAGCCTTGAAACAGCAGAAAGAAGCTTCATTTCATATTTTCGGGACATGGGACACTGAAATCAGGAACACAGCCAGGCCAGGAGCCAGCAGGGTCCAAAGCACCCTGACACTCTCTTGCTCCCGGGAATGTCTGCTGGGAATGTTGGCACAGCTGCTGAGGATGAGGAAGGGAGGCAGAGGAGCTGATCCTGCTCCCGTCAGCACAGGAGCCCTCACGGCACAGTCTGGGCACAGTGAGCTCTCCTCTGCTTTGCACCAACACTTCTGGCTGCAAAGAACAGCCACAGAGCTCACAGGCTCTGAGAACTCGAGGAATCACTAAGGTTGGAAAAGGTCTCCAAGATCAAGTCCAGACTTGGCCAAACGCCACCTTGTCCATCAATCCTCATCACCAAGTGCCACATCTGCTCCTTGTTGAACCCTTCCAGGGATGGTAGCCCCACCACTGGCCTGGGCAGCCTGTCTCAGTGCTTATCTACACTTCTACTGAAAAAATCTTTTCCTAAAATCCAACCTGAACCTCCCCTTGAGGCCATTTCCCCTTGTCCTATCACCCGGTAGAAGAGATCGATCCCCAAATTCCATTGTGCTCCATTAAAAGGCTCATTGTAGGTAAGAAACTGCTGTTTTCTATCCCAATATACTATAAACTCTATTATTTTATATTAAATGCAGCCTAGTGATTACTCTGCCTGTGGTCCTGTCACGCTGTTGGATGGGTGTATTTTGAAACCTACACTTTGAAAATATCCTTTTCATTGTGTCACAGGACCAATGATTCCTATAAAATTGTTTCCTTTTTTTCCCAAACCGCACCACATAACTTGGTCACAGGGCACTGCCAGGCTTCAGGACCTCTCTCAGGCATGAAATGAATGGTCTGAATCATCGACCTCAGCTTGGCTAAACCCAGCTCTTCGTTCTGGTGAGAGAAAAGTGCCTTTTATAATCTCATAAACCGGGAGGCTGAAATTATCACTGCAGTTGTCAAGAGTTTTATAGAGATTAAATCTCCTCCATGATAGACTGGTAGCAAAGCCGAGGGTTGGTTTATGAGGGAAAAAAGCAACCATAAAGAGAGAATTGGCTTCGCTCGCTCTCCCCAAACCTCGTTTGAAAACTCTTCCTGGCAGTCCTACAGCAACAACAACAACAAAGTGGAAAACCACAAAAAATAAGCAGTTTCCATCTGATTTTGTCCTTCCTTATGAACTACTGTGCTACAGGGAGCATCACCTCCTGCAGGATATGGCTTCAGTGGGAATGGGGAATGTTTTCAGGGAAAGAAATCCACATTCAGTAGCGGGGTAGTCCTGAGACTAAATCTTTTCACGTTGGCTCAGGGGTGAGGCAGTGCCTTGTGGGGATGGTGTCTTTAGCTGCCCCATTTTTAAACAAAAATCTCACGAGGAAATCAATTTAAGGCCAGAAAATGCAGTTTGGATCACAGAACCACAGGAATTAGGTGCCGGGAGGAGAAACCTTGGGAATATCTTTGTGGTCTGTCAGCCCCACAAGAGGAGCTGAAAGATTTGTTGGCCAACGTTTTGCTTTGATCCAGCTCACTCCACATGGGGAATTACATTTATTTATTCAGACAATTACATGGAATTAGCTTTTTATCACTCCCTGGATTAATCTGTTGGAAATCAAGCTGAAGACAAGGGAGCATTGTCCAGTTTGAGGCTTCCCTCCTCATTATGGGGATCAATAAAGGGGTTTCAATTAACTCAAGATAAAATAGATAAAAAGCCTTCCCCAAACTCACAGGATGCTTTTAAAAAAGTGTGGTTGAGTGTTTTTGTTAAAGGATGAGGAGCCAGTCAAGTAGCCCAAATCCATGTCTCAGGAATTATTTAATGGCAGATATTCCCAGCAGATGCTGAACGCAGCTCTTCCAGAGATAATGAAAGAAAACTAATCAAAGCAAAGCTTTGAAAACGAGAAAAACAGACCTCCCAAACTCCATTCTCACCATCCTTACCCTGTAACACAACTTCTTAAATCAAAGAAACAGAGACTTTTTTTGACAGAATCGACACCATCTGTAAATTCATGCAAAAAACCAGCCACTTTCCCCCCAAAAAGTTCACATTTGGATTACTTTTCCTTCATGTTAACTTTCAAATAAGCCTTCCTCCTGCATCCAGCCAAAGCCTTTACTCTGACATTGCCTTGAGATGCTCTGGCTGTTAGTAATAATAAGGACAAGTGAGAAATTATTAAAAGAGATTTATTGAAAGTGACTGAATGCTCCAGGGTACCATAGGAGGAGGTTCGATCCTCAGAACAATTTTATACAGCATATTGAGGCTGTTCAGACTTTCAACTTACCAAAAAAAAAATAAAATATATACGGAAAGTTTCTCCTGATTCAGAGCTACTTTGACATAGCTTCAAAGCAGCAGCATCTCAAAGCAGCGTTGAAGGAAAAATGGAAGTGTTTTACAATGACAGCTCTAATATCTGAACTCAGCCTAAAAGCTGTCAAATAAATTAATGGTGATCTAGCAGCTCTGGTAGGGAACCTTCTCATGTACAAATGGCCTTGGGTTTCAGCCTACTTTTTTTTTAGGACAATGTATTTGTAGAGGAATTTAGGAAATTTTCGTTTGTGCTACCGGTTTGTGATGCTTGACCATGACAAAACCACTCAGTACTTGTTGACTACAATATTGCAGGCTAAAAACATTTAAAAATATGATTACCCAATTTATCTGAGCAGCCTGGTGTGGTGCAAGATGTCCCTGGCAGGGGGTGGAACAAGATGAGCTTTAAGGTCTCTTCCAACCCAAGCCATTCTGTGATTATTTGCTTTTCCCTGAAGGCAATGAGGTTGAGGCCAAACAGCACTTGCATTCACCAATATTTGCTTATGTGGGGTTATTTTTTCTTAAATGTTTCTATTTCCCTCACAGAATCATTAAGGTTGGAAAAGACCTCTGAGATCATCAAGTCCAACCTTTAACTGGTATCACCATTTAACTAGTGAACCACAAATTTTGAACTGGTAAACCACAAATTTTGGAGACTCGCAGGAAGCAGATGAGGGTAATCCATGAATTCACTCAGCTGAGGAAGGACAAGTGGGAATTACCTTAGGAAAGCTGGATTTGCAAAATCCAGAGCGGATCCAATATCACTTTGGCTGCACAGTTCCAACACCTTGTGGGATTTTGCAATGAGTGTTTCCTGCGTGGCCACAAACCCAGAGGGCTGAGCTGGGATGAACTGAAGCCTTTCCATTCATTTCTGGCAGAGGAGGATGAAGTGGATCATGAGCTCATAGGGGAAGAGGCAGAGTGGGTCTGCCCAAGTGTATTTTTTAATGCAATTTAAAGGGAAAGTATTTCTTCTGCTTAGTTTGCAGGGTGAAATATTTGTTCATATTAAGGCCTTAAAAGGCCTAAAATTAAGGCCTTAAGGCCTAAAATTGCCACTAATGATGGCTGCTAATGTCATTTGTGACACTGCAGCCTCAGCCACAGCCAGGCAGAGGCAGAGAGAATCAGATTTCCCTGCTGGGAGCAGGGAGAAGGGAACGATTTCAGCGGGGACAGAGTCCTGGTGGCAGCATGGTTTCAATTGTTTCAGAGAGAAATTAATTCTGCCTGTGGGGCTAGCCAGCTCCAGGAGTGTTTCTCACTGGGATTTCCCACATTTCTCATGCAGGGTTGCAGAGGACACAGCCACTGGGAGTGCAGGTCAGGAAACCATCCAAGGTTATCCAATCTTTTCCATGGGAAGTATGTGCTTTGTTCCTCCTCGTGTCCATCAGGAGAAGGGATAACACACCCTGCCCTGCAAGCAGAAACATGAAAGTCAAAAATTCTTACCTTTGAGGGAACTCAAAAAACGTTCCATCTGGGAAGAATGTCACTGGAGGACATGGTTAGGGCTGGGATAGCAGTTGGGTTCGATGGTCTTACAAGGTTTTCCAGCCTAAATGATGTTTCTGTGAATCTGGGAAAAACCCAAAGAATCTGCTCGGCAATGGGAATGATGGATCCAGAAAGCAAAGCACAGCAGCCCTTCCTACCTGTGGGAACCCCCAAATGTGAGGTTTTTGTTCTTTATCAGAGTCCCATATCAGAAACGAAGGAGATGAAGCTTTTTGCTCGATTTCTCAGGTTGTTTATTATTTCTCTTATCAATTTCCCAGTGCAGCCTGTGCCTGGTTTGTCACTGTAGTTTCAGAGCTACAGTGGCTGCTCGTTCTTGTGTGCAGCAAGTTTTTAAAACCTTATCATCCAATAACTGATCACAATGTCTTCTGTTTTTTCTTTTGTACCAATAACTATCAAATCTTTGAGGTTTCTTCTACCTCAAACCTGTTCTACCAATCACTTTGTGCCTTCTTCAGAGTGGAACATGGAGAGGGAAGAAGGAAAAAGAAGAACCCAGGGACAATGCCCAAAAGACTCCATGTTACCTTTCTATAAACCTATTACTACAAAACCTTATACTATGAGTTTTCACCTTGTGATAAACTAAACTACAATTTGTGTCACACTTTTGATGCTTTCAATTCCTCCAGGAGTGTTGGAAGTTTTTTCCAGGGGCACAGATCAAAGGCTGTGTCCCCCTGGGGTGCTCGGGGGAGTCTCAGACCCCTCAAAGCAACAGGAGAAACTTCCCAACTTTTCTGGACTTCAAAACTGCCACCACCAGTGCCAAGGAGTAGCCATTGAAAAGGGTGAGATTCTAAAAGGAAATGCTCCTCTGGTCCCATCACTGGGGGCAAGGAGGGGAGAAGCAGGGGGATGTCACAGAATTGGGAATGCAAAGGAAAATGCCAGAAAAATTCTCAACCGCAGCCGAGTTCGCACCAATGGCTTGGCTGGGCCTCCTTTCAGGAAGGCAAAGGAATTCCAGTGTCCTGCTGGGCTTTTTGTTGGCTCTCTCCTGTGGAATTTGACTCCTGATCGAGGTTTACAGCACTAAAAGTGGAGGTAAAACACGTATGGATAGGGGGGGTGGTCAAAACAACACCTGAAGCACTTCTTAGAATCATCACAGAATGTTTTGTGTTGAAGGAACNGCCTTGGGCACTGCCAGGGATGGGGCAGCCACATCTTCTCTGCTATAGACATTCCTGGGTATTTACTAAGAGAACATTCCCCTAAAAACACAAATTTTTTGGCCCTCACACCTTCACAAGTAAGAAAATCATAAATTCCAACCTAACTCCAAATTGCGCTGTTTAAATGCACACTGGCCTTTTGTTGGAAGTTGTGTGGTCAACTCTAAATCAGGTGAAATTTTAATTGCTCTGCCTGTTCTCCTCCTGTGTCAGGGCTGGAGCTGGTGATATGCTAAATGGTGACTACCCAACATAATTTAAGTGTGTATTAATTAACACAGGTAAGTTTAAAATCAATTTGCACAAGGGAAAAATTAATTGAAACGTTTGGGAAATTATCTCCAAAATCCCTTTTACTCGCAAAAGGACAGGAGAAGAAAATCTTTGCAATTACAGTCTGCACAAAGTGTCTGCTCCTTGGATTTCTGTTCCAGGCCTGCCCTGGATTTAATGCGACTACAAATCAGTTCCTGGGCTTTGACATCCAATATAAATTTCGTTACATCAAGACTTTGGGGACTCTGCAGTAAGAAGCTTTTAGGATTATTTGGACATTTTGAAGTTTGTTCTGACTCTCCAACTGCATTCAAGTGAGACAGGCCCAGGGAGGCAGATTTCCAGAAGCTCCTGGTGTTTGTTGGGTTCATGTGGACGTTTCCCCAGCAGAGAAAATTCTCCCAGTGCTTTTCACTCAACTCCCACAGCTCGGAGCTGCAAAACTGCTGAACCTCTCAGGGAAACCCAGTGATGCCAGAGCAAGCAATTAATTTTCTGGGATGCAAATTTTTCCACGCTTGAGATGTTTCTCCCAAGGTCCAGAGTCAGATGGGTTCCTCCAGATGTCTTGGAGCTCAGGTGGGGTCTGGACCTCCCAGCTGCTGCTCTGCTGGGTCAAACCAGCAGCACAATAAATCCTCATCTGTCTCTACACTCTTGGTTGTCTTTAAATTTTATGGGTCACACCAGAGGATTTGGTTTGTTGAATTTTAATATTAGAAAAATTTAATTATTTGAGAGTAAAAATGCTGAGAACAGGTTTGGCTTTTAGCAAAAACGACTTCCATCCATGCTAATAATTTGTTCCTTGAAGGCTGAATTTTCTTTGGACCTTCACCTCCCCACTCCTTGATTTAGCTTCACTGATTTTTCCTGCGTGACTCTTCCCAAGTCCAGAGTTCAGCCCAATTCCTGAGTCAGGGATTGGAGAGCACAACCAGACACAACAACTCCTCCTCTTCCAATAAAACCTGCAGAGATAACACCTTCAAACAGGCTTTAATGAAATCTCTTTGGGTTGTGTTTCACCTCAGTTTAGAAGGAAATTATTCCCCAATAATTCAATATTAGCTGAAACAACTGCACTTCCTTATCTTTATAATGACAACACACAGATTTCAGGGTGGCTTAAAATTCCTTGGAACAGCACGACCCTGTGTTAATAATAGGATGTGAAACCAACTCTTTGGGACTCTCAGGAGGAAAATGGTTTATTTATAAAGCACCTTTCCTCTCTCAAATGACACTGAATCACTCCAGGTCACAGGTAATTAGAGTGCAGTAAATGAAGGATGGGATTTAAGAGCTGGAGTTCCTCTGGAGTTATTTAGGTTGGAAAAGACCTCGGTGATCATCAAGTTCAACCCCATGAGAGGTCATGAATCAACTGTGTAAATACAGCAGCCCACAACCCACAATCACTGCAAAAGGCACAAATCTGGGTTATTTTTCAGAAATCCCCTCTGAAAGCTCCTTTTTTTTTAATAAATGCGCTCCATTTTTTCATTAGGACAAATAAATAAATAAAAATGCTCCATAAATAAATATATACCAGCGAACATCCTGGGAGCACTGCAGCGCTACCAAGTCATAACTCCCAGCAAAAAGAAATTTGGATGTCTTATCTAGACCTGCTTGTTATCATTGATCCTGGGAGTGCCAGAACAGCACAGGCAGTGATCTGAAAAGGCAGGAAAAATAAAAAGCCCACACAGAACCCGAAGCACTTTTCAACTGGATTTGAAAAAGATGCAGACAATGAAGTTTTTTCCCCCTTTACCTGGCGAGGGATGATATTTCAACTATTTGATCTGAGGTAATGAGGCAGCTGCTTGAAAATCCAGCAGCCAACGAGGCTTGTTATACAAGCAAGGTTGTTTTCTTCAGTGATTTTTGAGAGCAAACTTTCCCCAGCGAAGGCTGATGACAAACAAGCTCCGCGCTTTGACATCTGCTGCACGAGCTGAGTTGGCTAAATTGAATCCCCTTCTGTCTCCTCCAAACTGCCTCGGTATGGCAGCAAATAGGGAAAAGAGGCTTTTCTCTGCCTGTTTCAAAGCTTTCCCAAAGAGAATCATAACTGACAGGAAATGCAGCCTGCGAGGTAAAGAGGAAAAGAGGGAGTGGGGAATTAACACATGGAATTTGGGAGGTGATTTCTCCTCTGTAAATGGGTCTGTACATATTTACAGATCAATTTAGAGCTCCCCCAGCCTTTTCCCTACCTTTTCCTCTTTGCTAGGTAAGAAAAAAGCTGAAATGAGGAGCCACTGCTCACCCACAGCAGCTTTGGAGGGGACAGGTGGCTGGAGAAGTGAGGACACCACGAAGAGGCCTCAGGTGAGGAAGGTGCCCTGCAGAAAAGACAGGACACGAGGAATTAATGCCATCTGCTCACTCCCACAATTCAAGGGCTTTTGTTGTGTTCTAAGTTGCTTCAATTGTTTATTTTTTTCCCCTTCAAGGGCTGCCTGGGGAGGTTGGGGGTCCCCATTGCTGGAGGTGTCCAAGGAACGACTGGGCAGGGTGACAAGGTGGGGATCAGCCACAGGCTGGGTGATCTTGGAGGGTTTTCCAATCAAAATCATTCCATGACTTCCTAATTTGTCTTCTGCCACTTTTCACCTTTGAGGCTTTTGATCAAATCTGCTCCTATTTCCCTACCAAAGGCATTTCAGCCCTCAGGAGTGTGGGGTGCACTAAATATTTCTGGTTTATGCTCTTAGAAGAGACTCCACGCTGTCCCTGTGCTCCCTTCCCAGCCTTGTCTCCCAGTTTGAGCTGTTATTTTCGCTTAGCTGCTCTGTCAGGACTTTTGCCTCATCGCTTTTGTCAATCAGAAAGGATTGTGAAGGATTTCCTCCCCAGCTGGGGCAGGATCTGGAGCCCAGGAACGAGCCCGAGCCAGCTGGGTTGTGTGAAACCTCCTGTCTCCTGTGCACATCACAGCGAATCCCCTCAAGTTGATTTTCAATTATTGAAAAATGGCTTTAAATACCAAACCATTGCTGCAGAGACAAGGAGCCCGGGATGGTATAAAAAGATCTATTTTGTCCCTTTGGAAATCAATTTATTGCTGCTATTTAAGCTGATTTTTGCTTTTCAGTCACATCAAGCCACTCCAGGATACTCAGTGTCCTATCATCCTCCATCTGGGGGATTTTAGGGATGCTGGGAAGGAGGTTTGGAGGGATGCTCTGTAAGGGGAGGACTGAATTCCAACAGTTTTGGACCTCCGGTCCTTTGGCATATATTAGGGGAATGTTAAAAAGGTATCAATTAAGAATAATATTGGAAAAAAAAGAGTGATTTGAAGTGTTTGGGAGGGGGAGGTTTTGCACAGAAGCCATCCCAACAATTTCAGAACAAACAGCAGTGATTGAATTCCCCCAGCTCACACCCAGCCACTTTCTGCTCCTCGTGGTGCCTTTTATGGGGCTGACAAAATTCAGAGGCAATTTTCACCTTTTCCTCAGGAATTCCGTGCCACAAGGTGGATATTCTGTTCATTCAGGGGGGTTTCAGGTGAATTAAAAGGGCTCAATAATCAACCTCTCTCTGAAAGACAAAGCCAGCCCACAGAGGCAAAGTTCTGCAGGCACTTTCTTAAGAAAGTTGGCCAGGAAAAACTGCCTTTATTAATTATTCAGCTCATCTAATTGACTCCCAGTTAAACAGCTCAGTGCTTTCTCTAAGTAGGCAAAAATCACTTGAAAATTCCTTGTGGAACTCTGCTTTTCTGCTCGGGATTGGGGTGTGTTTGATCAACACCTGAAATATTAAAACATATCTTTAAACTGAAAGAATCCAAATGCTTGGAAATCACCTGCAATAAACATGGCTTTTCCTACGATATATGAAAGCAAACAGCAAGAATTATGGATTGAGAATCCAAATTAGTTCTTTGTAGAGAAATAGGGCAGGAGCAAACAAATTCATCAGCATTTTCAGTCAAATGTCATTCAGATTTTTATATGAACAATGTTTACTTAACAGGCTGAGATAGATTTTATCCAAAATGAATGAAATTCACGCAAATTTAAACCATTTCTGTTACAAAAATTCACCCACTCCAGTTCTGTTTTATTCCTTTTAATCCCTCCCTGTGCTCATCTTTCAGCTCTCACCATCCCCTTGCGTTGCTTCTCATAATGTTTTTTATCCACTAAACCAATATTTATCTATTAAAATACTTAAATGATGCTCTAATTTTCAATTTCAACCACGCTTTGCTGCCCCTTTCCCCTTGGCTGGATGAAATCCCACCTTCCATCTGCAGCAGCTTCTCCAGCAGAGCCCCTGACGTGGATTTGTTCTCTTCAGACACTTCACAATCATCAAACAGAGCAGCCACCTCGTATCGATGAAAAATCTCCACTTGCAACTAAGAATGTCAATTATTCAATATTTCAGGGTTCTGTCTTAAGCTCTGCCAGGAGTGTTGCTTCCACAAGTGACAGAACCTGGCTTCTCCCCAGCTCCACGAGGGAGGCAAACACCAAAGGCCACTTTTTGCTGATGCTGTTGGAAGGATTTGGAGCACAATTAAAAAGCCAAAAGGATTGCAGAAAGTTGGATGGAAAAGAAAGGGGAATAAAAGTAAAACAATTCAAAAATATAAGTCTGGGGGGTGAAAAAATGCAGATTTTTTCTGCATTCAGATTTTCTAGATTCAGATTTTTTTTTAATTCTAGTTTTACCAGTTTTGCTCCTCAGATGCTCTCTGGGCATGGATGATCCTGAGCAAGGATTATTGGGATCAGGTGGCTTCTCTTATCCCAAGGCAGGAATTTAACACAACCTGGGGTGGTTTTTATGTTTTATTGGAAGAGACAAGGAGAGTTTGTGTGCTCAGTTAACACCAAGCAGGAATTTCCAGTGAGGACCCTCAGCTCTCCAAGGCAGTTCCTGCGTGGGAGAGCACTCCTGATTCTCCCTGGATCTGGGAAAAGCTCTCTCAGCTGAACTGGAATTGAAAGCAGCACTTCTGCAAGTGCTGTTGGGTGCCTTTTATCTCCTGGTCTTTCCTGCTTTTCAGTGGTGAGAGGCAATATTCCTCCTTTCCAACTCTGTACCTTTTCAAAGGATTACAAAAAAATCCTGCAGCTGGATAAGGATATTGGGATGAACATCTGGCAGTGCCTGTGGTGGGAACAGACCCTGGTGCCATGTTGGGAATGAGCAATGGTTGGCAGCACCTCACCTATGGAGACTTGGCATTGATCAGCCTCAATCAGGAGGAGAAAAGGCTCCAAGGAGAGCCCAGAGCCCCTTCCAGTGCCTAAAGCAGCTCCAGGAGAGCTGGAGAGGGGCTTGGGACAAGGGATGGAGGGACAGGACACAGGGAATAGCTTCCCAGTGCCAGAGGGCAGAGATGGATGGAATATGGGGAAGAAATTATTCCCTGGGAGGTCCTGGCACAGGGCGCCCAGAGCAGCTGTGGCTGCCCCTGGATCCCTGGCAGTGCCCAAGGCCAGGCTGGACATTGGGGCTGGGAGCAGCCTGGCACAGTGGGAGGTGTCCAGGGGTTTGGAATGAGATGATCTTGAAGGTCTCTCCCAACCCAAACCACTCTATAATTCTATTTATCTTTTTTCCCCTCACTTAGCAAAAAGAGGGTTTTATTAGTCTCCCTGTATTCTGCTTTTAACAGCTCAGTTTTTTAATTGATACTGGAACCACAAACAAATTCAGGCTGTCAGCCTCCTCTGATTCCAGCACTAACCCAAAAAAAATTGATAATCAATTACCCCTTCGATTTTTTAGGAATCTTAGGAATTGTCTACATTTCACAGAAAGTGACTCAAACTCCTTTTGCATCAGCTGCAAGGAATTATGATTTTCCCTGGCAATGCTGAATTGTTGAAGGCATCTTTTATTTTGGGAACCTCAGGCATCTCTCAGACATTAACTCAGGAGGGCTGGCACCAGTTCCCCCTCGGAGAAAAGCGCTGCTGTTCCTTTTCCAGGTGAGCCACGCACATTTTAAGTGCTTTGCTGGAGGCCAGGAGCGAGTTCTGGGAGAACCAGAACATCTCTCACGCTGCTGCCAACAGCAGCTCACGAAAATAACAGGAATAATTCATGCCAACCTCGGATTTATGGCAGAATTTAAGGTGTTCATGGGCTGAGCCCATTGGACTAAGAATCCTTCAGCTATAATTGATGTGGTTATTGTTCACATCCATCCTTACAGGACTGCTTGGGAAAGAATTCCACAAATGTGTTCTTTTTAATGCTAAAATCACCAGATTTCCCTAAAAGACGCCACTGCTGAATTCATTAAAAACAACTCAAGTGCCACAAAAACCCCACTAAGACCCAAGCCATGGTTTGGGACACCACTCCAGCCACTTTCCAGCCCTAAAAAGCTGCAATTACTCACAAAAGGGAACAAAGGCCACCACTTTTCCAGGGGCCTTCACCAAGCTGGGAGTTTGTTTTTGATCCTCCTGAATGAAAATTTCCAATGTCCACCTGTCATTTGTAGGAGAGAGCTGTTAATGGATCATTTCCTGAGAGTTTGTGTGTTCTCCTTTCGGCTCTAAAAAGGAAATTGTTGGTTATGATTCATTGGTCAGACCAATGCAAATGCTGCCCTTTAAATATGGCGTGATTAATTTAATAGTTCACTTCTGCTGCAGGAAATTATCCCCTGGATAGAAACAAACACTCCAATTCCTGAGGAATTTCACATTGTTTTTATAACACTTCCAGCAATGGTATAAACAACTCAGAAGTCTCTCAGAAACGTTTTCAGTGGTAATTGCCATATGTCACTATTAAAAATTATCCTAATTCATGCTCAATTACAATAAAATGAAATATTTCCATGGAAATAGCACCAGAGCATTTACCTGGTGGCTTCCCAGCCTCTAGATGTTGTGATTCCCAGAGTGACTGGGTTTTTAAATCGTTTTAGAAAGGAGAGGCTAAAATATGTAAATAAGTCCAAGGCACAGAAAGCAGCTCAATTAATTTTCCAGAGGTGCTGAATGGGAGGATTTTGAAGAGAACTTGGTTGTAGGGGGAGAAAAAAAACCCCAGCATTGCCCAAATCCATCAATCTTCCCACAGGACCAAAACACTCTGTTGTAGCATTCCATATTCATCATCTTTTTGGGGACAAGCAACTCTTTTTGTTCGGTGAGAGGTATAAAGTACCTCTGAGCTGCTGAGCAAGGCTTTGTCGTGTTCCCAGGGCAAGGATGGCAATTTTTTACATGGAATTGCAATGTTGGAGACACTTGGAATGTGCAATTAGCCCCAGCACGCTGCAATTTGGCTGTCAGCAGGGAGGAGGAGATTCCTCCTCTGAATCCCTCAGGATTTTCCTGCAGAGCCATGAAAATCACCCCTGTGCTGACAAATCTTGTCCTCACCACCCGCTTGCAAATCCATTTTGGGGTTGGGAAAAGGATGGAATTTTCCCAAGGTGGCTCCAACGAAACCAAATCTGCTTCAAACACCACACTGGGGGTGACCAACTACATCTAAAGGACTTTAAGGAGTTGCTTATTTGGACAAGGAAGAGCTGGGTGGGGCTAAATCCATACCAGGAGCAGCCCCAAATGTCACTGTGGGTTCTCCAAGGCCAGGCCTGCAGAAGACACCACAGACACCTCAATAAAGCCACAGCAGCCACTCTTTTTTTGCCAAGATCCCAAGTGCTGCAGGTGATCCCCTACACTGACGGACAGAACACCAGGCTCACTCAGTCCTTTGCCATGGAAAACACCAGGAAAAGCCGAAAAAATGCTGGAGTTGTGGGCCTGCCTCTGGAATTGAAGGAATCTTGGTGGGAAGACTTGGACTGGCAACGTTCCGTGAGCCCACAGTCCCTGGAGGTCCAAGGAGAGGCCCAATTCCCATTCCAGGGAGACTCAGACTGAGCACATCCATCTTTAATGATGGAGCACATGGGAACATCCTCTTGGATCTATCAGCTTGGGCTGTCATTTTTCATTTAAAGCGAGCTCAATTTAATCTTTTGAAGAGCTGGAACAGGTAGAGCAGCAGCCTAAAAAAAAAAAATCTGTGGGGTTTGACTCCTCAGCCCATGATAGGAGGCAAAGAGTCAAGCCTGACTGTAGAAGAAATGTGGTCCTATTTCTAGGGCCTGTCCACAAATGACTCCATGCTCATAGATTTTTCAGAAGGTTTTTTAATTACATCAAGATATCATCAAGAAATCAGAGAGTAAATCTTTTCTCTCTCCAGCCTTTGAGCTGGAGGTCGTCTGTCTGTCTGACTGTGTCTCTGTCTCTCCAGCATAGTCTCACAAAATATGAAAACAAACAAAGACAAAGATACTTCATTTGTCAAGGGAAACACCTCACCAAAACATCTTTTCATGTTTACATTCTCTGTCAAGGATTTCTCCTGGGAAGCTACAGAAGTTCCCTTTAGAAATGGAGTTAACTATTATGATTGAAGACAAGTTAACAAAGGAATTGCTTTCTCCAGCTTTTTGCTGTGATCTTTCTGTGATCCACCACACCTGACTGCCTTTGTTCACATCTCCTTGTGGAAAAGCTGAGAAAGAAAGGACAGAAGAGGAAACTGTCAGACCCTGGACTTCTCTCAGAGCTGGAGGTCAAACATCTCAACACTGTCACGTTCATCCAGACCCAGCCTGAGCACTCCAACACATGCTAGGGAAAATCCCCTGGCCTGAAGAGCAGGTCACGTGAATATTTCCCATCACATTCAAGCACAAGTCCTTCAAGAGAGTTTCCATCACTTCTCTGTGCACCTGGGAATCCTCTGTTCGACTGCTTTCTCACCCAGGCACACATGGGGATGTGTCCAGCTGCAAACATCTGCCTGGAGCTCTGCCACCTGCCTGGGCCAGCTGTGAGCACACATTCTGTCACCAGCTGGATGATGAATGACCCTGGGGGATGTTTTGTGGAGGAAATCAGTGACCCTTTGACAGCACAAGGGGACAGAGCCTTCAACTGTCCCAGGGGTGGCTCAGGCAGGACAGCAGCAGGAATTTCCCCATGGAAAGGATGCTCAGGGGCTGCCCAGGGAGGTTTGGAGTGTTCACCCCTGGAGGTGTCCAAGGAATGACTGCATGTGGCACTCAGTGCTGGAATCAGTCACAGGTTGGACTCGATGGCCTTGGAAGGCTTTTCCAACCTTAATGACTCTAATTAAGCTAAAAAATTAAACCAGCTGAATTTTCTAATGGAAATTGTTTGCCCTTTCCCAATCACCAGAGCCCAAAGCCATCTCCTTTATCAGCACTACAGCACAGCAGGGGAGCAAAGCTCTGGTAGGGAGACCTGGAATCAGCTCTGCAATTGTCTCCAACAATTATGGAAATTGGCTATTTCCATACATTTTAAACTTCTCAGCATTCTCTGAAGATCTTCCCAAGAAATAAACCTTTTTATATGATCAATTCATCCAGCCCAAGTGAGAAATACGGATCTGTATTACACACATCTCCGATCCAGGCAGCTTTCCAAGATACCTTTGCCATGAATTTCAACTAATTAAGTCATTTCCAAGGTACAATATTGCCTGGAAGAAGAAGTTAATGAAATGAGTATATGATCCTTTAGCTAAGCTTCATAGTTGAGGAAAGAATTTGAACCTGTCATCAGGTCAGTGTGAAATTATTCATGTTTAAGGCTAAAATGATTCTGAATTAGCCTTAAGTTAATAATATGCTTGATAAAGGTTTTCGTGGAAGGAAACCCTAGAAAAACCCTTGTGGAATTTTTAGTTTAGCTTTTTTTTGAGATGGAATTTCCTAGACGAAAGACAAGCCATGCAAACAGTGTCTTTGATCTGCTAAATTTCATATAAAAATTTGTCATTAGCACTCACAAAAATTAATCCTTCTGCATCCAGAGTGATTTATGCCATGCATGCTTATGAGATGTACATCTCCACACTATATATGATAAAAAGTGGATTTGATCAACTCCACTCATCCTTCAGCAGCTCTGATCACTTCGGAAGGTACTTTGCCCTCAACAGTTCATTTTCATCTGAACCATTTCTTATAATCCCCATCTTTGTGCTTCCAGCAGCTGCAGAAGAACAAAGCCCTGCTCAAGAAACACTTCCTTGCAGGACATGTAATTATTAAATTGGGTTCTAATTACAGATCAGAAATTACAGACACTTCTTTAGCGAGAAAATACCCAGAATGCCATTGAGAAATTCAATGCCTATTTTGAAGTTAAACTAAGAGCATTTTGGTTGTTTTTAAAAAAAAAATTTAAAAAAAAGAAGATATTTTGGGCTCAAATCATGCCTCCTGTATGAATTACATATGATTATATTTAAGGTGCTGCTGGGCATTAGAGTACACAAATATTACATCCTATTAAAATATCTAAAAACATATGTCACTTCTGCGTGGCAGCAGCAGCCAGAAGAGCTGTGCAGTTGGCGTTTTCTGTGGGAAGAGGAAGGAAAGGAGCCTCTGGATGTGTTCTTTCTATAGAAAGACAGACACCAGTGTGCAGCCAAAGCCCTCCAGGAAAGCTCAAGCTCCAACATGAGCACTCAGCTCCCAAAAAGCAGCTGCGAGCCAAGGGAAGATTAAAGAGATTAAAGCAACCAGCAAACGCTTGGTGCTGGCTTCAGCTGGACCTCAGCTCCACAGCAGGGCCCTTGCAGCACCCAAAAACCGAGGGGATGGGCACCAAAATGCAAAATACAGCACTGCTCAACCAAAGAAAAGGTTGGTGGCTTAAAGCAGAGGCAACGTAGAGGTAAAAAGCTGAGGTTTGGCTCCAGCCCCACCCCGCAGGCTCCCTCGGGGTCGCTGGGCCAGCGGCAGGGACAGGGGACCAGCCACAGGCCACAGGTGGTCACCCCACAGCCACAGTGGGGCTTTGGGGTGGGTCAGCCAAGAAAAGTCCACCCAGAGTGACCCCAGCAAAGAGAGACCACCCAAAACACGACAGGTCCGGGCAGGTGACAGAAATCAGAGCTGGGCCTGAAGCGCTTGGCCGAAGGCACGGCCCTCAGGATGTGGCAGGGGTGGACAGCCATGGCTGGGGGCTCCAGAGCAGAGCTCTCCCAGCTGCACCACTTCTCCCAGTTTATTGGTGTTACCTTGCAAACAGGACGGGGGCCCAGGCAGTCATTCCACGAGATTTTTATTATTTCATTCAGGCATCAGCCTCATGTACACAAGAGATGGTACACGGCTCATGCCTGCGCTGACAACCTCAAATCTCTTGGTCACAGAACATTCAGCCAACAGCTTGCTTCTACAGTTTAGACAAGTGCTCTAACCAGTCTCTAAAAAGTGCATGTACACCTGTTACAGACAATACTTGCTTGTATGTCTTGTAATAACAANTGGGCCAGCGGCAGGGACAGGGGACCAGCCACAGGCCACAGGTGGTCACCCCACAGCCACAGGGCTGGGGTGGGTCAGCCAAGTCCACCCCGAGTGACCCCAGCAAAGAGAGACCACCCAAAACACGACAGGTCTGGGCAGGTGACAGAAACCAGAGCTGGGCCTGAAGCGCTTGGCTGAAGGCACGGCCCTCAGGGCATGGCAGGGGTGGACAGCCATGGCTGGGGGCTCCAGAGCAGAGCTCTCCCAGCTGCACCACTTCTCCCAGTTTATCGGTGTTACCTTGCAAACACGACAGGGGCCCAGGCAGTCATTCCACGAGATTTTTATTATTTCATTCAGGCATCAGCCTCATGTACACAAGAGATGGTACACAGCTCACGCCTGCGCTGACAGCCCCAAATCTCTTGGTCACAGAACATTCAGCCAACAGCTTGCTTCTGAAGTTTACAGACAACTGCTCTAACCAGTCACTAAAAAGCACATGTACACCTGTTACAGACAATACTTGCTTGTATGTCTTGTAATAACAATGCACAATATTCCATTATTAGGCTTAAAACTTCAGTATCTTTGCTAAGCACATTTTCTGCAGCTTCAAGACTTCTCTGAGCCAAACCCAGAAACACTAACCCTTGTTTTAATGTCCTTGCTGTCTAGATAATTGTATCTTCTTCTACCTTCTGCTTTTTGCAGTTGCAGCTGAACCTAAAATCTTTGCTTTATTCCTGAAACCTGTTTTTCTCACTCAGACTGAAAGCCTTCTCACCTTTTACATTTCCCACACCAGTTGAGTGAGCTGAGCTTCCACGTGGTCTCCAGAATCCCAGGAGAAGCCAGGCTGGAAGGGCTCACAGCATGTCACTGGTGCCACCTCCCCGCTCCAGCAGGGCCATCCCAGAGCACGTGGCACAGGATTGTGTCCAGAAGGGTCTGGAATTTCCCCGGTGAGGGACACTCCACACCTCCTCTGGTCAGTCTGTGCCAGGCACTCCCACAGCAAAGATGTTTTCCCTCTTGCTCTGGTGGAACCTCCTGTGCATCCATTTCTGCCCCTTGCCTCCCATCCTGTTGTTGGCCCCACAGAGCAGAGCCTGGCCCCAGGCTGAGGACATTTTTGGGATCTGCTTTTCCCAGCCAGCCTTGGAAGGAGTCTTGGGCCCCTGGCCCAGCTAATTTTTCTTCTTTTTCAAAGTCCCATATCAGGAAGGAAGGAGACGAAGCTTTTTGTTGCAGTTTCTGGGGTGGTTTATTTTTTCTTACCTCAGTTTCAGGAGCGCAGCCTCTGCCTGGCTGTTGTTGCTGTTTTCAGTGCTACAACGGCTGCTGGCTCTTGTANCGTGCTCACCTGACCTCAGGAAATGGAGGAGAAGGAGAAGAAAGAAGAACCCAGAGCCAACACCCTGAATCCTCCATGTTTGGCCTCTGTTTACTTGTATACAACAAAACCTAAAGCTACAAACCTCCACCCTGTGATAAATTAAACCACAATCCATTTTGCACTCTTGATGCTTTCAGTTCACCCAGGAGTGTTGGGAGCTTTTCCCAGGGGCTCAGATCAAAAGCTGTGTTCCCCTGGGGCTCTCGGGGTGGGGTATGGGACCCCTTAGAGCCACAGGAAAAGTTTTCCAGCTTTCCTAGACTCCAGCAGAGAGTGGCTGTGGAAGCAGCATTACAGCAGCTGTCCTGTGAAATGGAGGAAGGGAGAGAGGACACAGCCCACTGCACCTGATCTATCTCATCAGGCTTCGTCTGGGGTGACCAGAGAGGGAAATGGGGTCAAACCCAGCTCCAGCAGACCCTTCCTGGTATCCCCCTGATGATGGGAATGTGTGAGGAGAGCCAGAGTTGTCGTTCATAAGATTTTGCTGCCACCTTCTGATGGAAAGCCATGGCATGGGGAGAAATGCAGCTGCTGGGGCAGCAGCACATCCCCTGCTCCATGGAATGATCCCACGGGAAACCCAGCTCCTTTGGCTCCCAGAAGCCTCCCAGGATCATTTGGATAAAGAATTTAAATTCCCGCTCAAATTCCTGCTCCAAACTTCAGGAAACAACCTCGTGTGTGTGCTGCAGTACCTCCATCAGTACTCAGCAGTTAAACGACATCATACTGTGTTTAATAGCAAATATTTTATCAATTAAAACTCCTCCATGCTTCTATTTCCAAAAATCAAAGGTTACATTAAAATTACAGCTCTAAATCTGAGGCACGAGTGAATTTTCTTCAAATAGTTAATGAATTTTCTTCAAATTTTCCTTTGTTCTCTAAAAATGGGTTAAATATTTTAGTCTCTCACTTCATGGAATATTTTCACATTGGTAGTTCTTGAAAATAAAAAAAGGAGACTTTATATAACATGCAGAAAAATCAACCTAGCATTAAAATAAACTTCTTCTGAGGATAATGATGAGCAGCCTACTTCTCTTTTGCATTACAGAGGCACCAGCCCTGCTCCCTTCTCAAAAGTACCACACACAACTTCAGCTAAAACATACAGAGCAGCTAAACTGGAGCAAGAACAATCCCCTTGCAGGGCCTTAAGCTGCAAAGTTTTTGCAGTAACTCAGAACCAATCCATGCATTTCTGTTCTAGTGTTGTTTATTTTATCCTCGTCCCCCATTCCTCCTTGCAGATGAACAGAAATATCCCTTTGAAAGCAGCTCCCTTTTGCTCAGTGGAATGTCACAATAAAAACACTTCAGGATATGGAATTGAGCCACTGAGGAGCTTGTCTCACTTTTTGGAATCCCAGGATGGTTTGGGTGGGAAGGCATCTTAAAGCTCACCCAGTGCCATGGCAGGGACACCTCCCACCATCCCAGGCTGCTCCAAGCCCCAATGTCCAGCCTGGCCTTGGGCACTGCCAGGGATCCAGGGGCAGCCACAGCTGCTCTGGGAATTCCATCCCAGCCCCTCCCCACCCTCCCAGGGAACAATTCCTTCCCAAAATCCCATCCATCCCTGCCCTCTGGCACTGGGAAGCCATTCCCCCTTGTCCTGGCAATCCAGACCCTTGCCCAAAGTCCATCTCCCCTTCCTGCACTTCACTGCACTTGGGACAAACATTAAATTCCCTTGTAGGTACTTCCAAATCATTAATATTGTGTTTGAATACGTAATTAAACACGAAATTTTAAAAATCATCTGTTTCTACTCATTTTTTCTTCACGGATCCTGAACTTCACTGGCCACCTAGGTTTACCCCAGTAGCAAACCCTGGACAGCATTGGGAGAAATTCTCTCATTGTGGAAGAGAGCTATTACACCTCAATCATAAATTTGGGCAAGAGAAAAGCTCTCTGCCAGCCCCATTTCCTGCCAGTGTCTGGAGAGGAGTAGTGTAATGTGTGGGAGTGTCAGATCGGATCAATCCACGATGTTCTCTGGAAGTTGGCACAAATTCCAGGTGTACTTGAGTCCAGCACTTTGTGCCTACCAGGAACACTTCCAGTTTGTCCTGATTTCCTCACCAGATCCTGTCTAGAATGGACCAGGGATTTATCCCAAGCTTGGATAACCTCTCGTGGAATAAATCACCAATTTCCCTTCAGCAATGAGCTCCACAGCATCAGACTAAAATTTAAATGATGGGAATAATCAGAAATCCATAACATCCCATGGTTATTGCCGAGCTTTGTTTACTTCTACAAACCTAATGCCATCTGATTAAATTTCACTGTGTTTACACACCACACCCCGGACTTCTTCAAACAGCAGAAAATGAGATTGACTCTTCAACAGGAAGTGATAATGGAATGCAAATCCATCAATTCCCAATGTAGCAGATTGCATTGTTTGTCGTGGATGTGGATCTCCAGCACTGGCACCACACACATCCTTAACTGGCTCACAGCTCATCCAAAATGCTTTCATTTAATATCTTTATCCTCATGCATAATTGATTGATGTTTCTTGCATAATTGCTCTTTTTAAAGGTTTAGAGGTTTTAGTTCATCTGTGTGGAATGGTTGGGGAATTTAGGCAGGAAAAGTCACGACCGCACAGACATGGAATTCACTGCCAAAAAATCCACGTCCAGCAGAAGAGATTCATTTTTCCATGAATTATGTTCATTCCTAACCAACCTGCAGAGAAAGGTCCCATCTAGAAACATGGATTAATAATTAGAATTTTTAAAATAATCTTCTTAAACTTCTCTCTTCCTGCTGCCTTTCAGAAACACAAAAAATCAACAAATCCAAAGTGTTCTCCTTAGGAAACATTCCCCTTATCCTTGATCAAATGACCCTTAAACTGAGTTTTCCATCATGGGATGTTTCAATCTCTGCTTGTGCTGTCCTCAAGAAGGGAAAAACTTCTGCCTAGGCTTCCAAAGAAGCCTAAATCTAGATTCAGTGAAAAATACAAAGCTGATCAAACCTCCTGCACTGAATAAATGAGAAGCGGAACTTTTTTGCTTCATTTTCTGGAATTAAGCATGGAAAGGAGTCTGTTGAGCTGAAAAAAGCCTGATCCAACAGCTCTGTCCCTAAACCATCACTTTTCCTGTGATGCCTTCAGAGTTGGAGACCAGTCCTGGTAAAAAATTCCATGATACCAAAACCCATCAGCATTTAGAGTTCCAGCAGTTTTAAATCCTCCTAAACACATATTATGCCAAATAAGGACTCCCCTAACACTGATGAACTGTACCAAACACAACAATATTTCTCCTAAATTCCCAATTGGCTACTAAAGCCTTCTAGGTCCTCAAAATCCAATTTAAAAACCTATTTTCCTTCTTTTTTTTTTCCCTTAAGTTCAGAAATAGAAGCCTTTCCTAAAATTGCAGTGATGCCTCCACAGTGATGATACCACAATGAAGAAAAACAAGGGACAAAATAAACAGCAGCCAGAGGCTAAAGCAGAATTTTCCAAGGTTACTTAATGCTGTGCTGTAGAATTATCCCCTCATACAGAAGATTTAAAACTTCAGGCAGAAATTCAGGTAATTGTGGTTATAAAGAACACTGAGTCTACTGAAAGTTTGCCAAACCATAGAAAAATGGTAAATTTGGGGCAAAATCACCTCGGTGACTCACAGAAATGTGGGTATTTATCTACAACATGTTCAGAGGCATCCAAAATGTTCTTCTTTGTCCAATTTCCTCTCTATTTTCCTGTTATCCATGAGGATCGTCACATCCCATTCATTGAGCCAGGCAATGCCAACATTCCTGATGTATTTATTTCACCTCATGTTTATCTCGCTGAAATTTTGAGCAAAAAAAATCCCTTTTATGCCTACTTTTTATTAAAATAAATTTATTAACGTGTAGGAAAAGTGATGGTCTTCTAATAGCACAGTTAATTACTGATATTTTTTCTTATTAGTGACGTGTCATTAATGCCTCTCAACAACGAGCTCAGACAAACGTTGGGAGACATTTTTAGATGTGTTGTCCAGAATGTTGAGAAGATGAATAGACCTTCTCAAGGGTGTAAAATATAAAAATCTCTTAGTCCTTACTGCTTAGTTCTTAACTATAAGGAGCAAACAAAGTCCTAATGGATTTTGACAGATAATGAAGCTGCAGGGATTGAAAAAAAAAAGTGTGCTGGTTGTCTTTGATGTATTGTTTCTTGAGGTGGTACCACAGTCTAATTTTGCTGCTAAAATTCCTCCCTGATAAATCACTTGGTCGTGACATTTAAATGAAGGCAAAAAGAAGAGGCTTAAAATTAAGAAGTCTTTATGAATATGTTGTTGCAGTGGATAAATGGATTTATAGCAACAGCACGAAAATCAATAATTCTATTAAAATGGGAAAGTGATTTTCTCCTTCATCCCACAGCCAGTGGGCTGCAGGTTACTCTGAAAATACAGAAATGTAATAAATTGAAAAACCATCACAATTAGGGCACTAAAAGTGTGAGGTTTTGGTGTTTGGACACTTTTAATGAGTGCTGCAGTTACTTCTTAGAGCATCAGCAATCCAGATAAAATAAAGTTGGGGTTTTGCTGCCTGATGTTAAATCGATTCCCAAAAACGGGGCTGAAAATGAAACCAACTCCTCCACGGAGCTGCTTCCAGCCAGAGCAGCCAAAATCAATGGGATCAGGGCTTGGAACTGTGCCACAGCCCAGCTCTCCACACCACAAACTACTTCCTAACAATCCACGGGCACAGAAAAGGTTTGTGTTCCCTTCTGTGAGGAGTCACTGGAGTGACACAACCCCAAAACCTCCAGAGCTTCTGGGGAAAAATGGGAATTCGAGTGACAGAAGTGGTCATGCACTGACTCAAACTTGTGGAGTTTCCTTCTCCTCTTGCTTTTGGCAGGGATGTGGAGTCAGTGAGGAATCAGAGAGGAGATCTGGATAGGAGCCCATCAGAGAGCTGGGATTCATTTTAACTTCCAAAATTGTAGGGAAGGACATTCAGTCGCTTCCCACGGGGTGAGGGATGTGTGGGATGTTCCTACCCTCCACCCAGGGTGGTTCATCCCCCTGTGAGAGGTTTGTAAGAGCCTCTCTGCATAACTGCTGCTTCACGGGGCATGGAAATATTTATCCCAACCTGGCTTATCATCCTTCTTCCCATGCCTATGGATAACTGCTGCATCAGAGTCCTGCAGTGGCAGCTGAACCTGAGCAGAGCAGCAAAGGACTGTTCAGTGGGGGCAGATCCCACCTTTTCCTGACTGAACTCCCAGAAAAATAATCATTTGTTGCCCTGTTTCATAGCTCTGATTGTCCCAGGGCTCCTTCTCCTGGCTTTCCCTGTGTGCACCTCTCCCATCTCCAGCTCTTTGCCCACTTTCCTCCACCTGGAGTTTCCCAGCAAGTCCCTTCTCCCTCAGAGTTCCACTCCACAAGGGCCTGGAGTGCCAGGACATGGGGAACAGCCTTGAACTGCCAGGGGGGAGGGTTAGATGGGATTTTGGGGAGGAATTCCTGCCTGGAACAGTCTGCAGGCAGCAAGAGTCACGCCTGACAGCAGCATCCAACTGCTTCTGCCATGACAAAATAACCTGAAACAGGGCCTACATTTATTTCTTACCCTTTTCCACCTCACAGCTGCAAATGCTGTTCCGGGAAGGTCCAGGAATGAATTTCCCCTGAGTATAAAGAAGCCCATGACTTTCCATGAGGTCACCCAGGTGTTGAATAATCATACATTTAGTCCTTGCAGAAGGGATGTGAAAGCCTCCGGGCCGAACGGGAGCTCTGAGGGAGCACTACACCCACACAAACACGTTACTGATCTGTACCTGATGCCATGAGATGCTCAGTCACGCACAAATAATCACAGCTAGGGCAGAGCTGAGATGAGACAACTGCTTTTAACCAGCACGGAGCTGCTAGAGAAACACTCTCAGCAACAATATTCTTAATTTGCCCTCCTGATAAATCCTCTAGGCAACAACTTTCTCAAGCTTTCCTGCAATCGAGCGCAGAAGTTTCCTTTCCACTTTAATTTTTCAAAATGAAGAGCTGATTCTTTATTACAATTTAAACTCCCAGACTAACCCTGGCTTTCAGAGAGGTCTGATTCAGGCTTTGTGTCTGAAGCTCTCAGCCCCATCCACTTGTGCCACCAGTGGAAATCTGAAAAGGAAAGTTCAGCTGCTGCCGATGCAAATGAAAATGGTTCCCTCCACCTGAAAGGATGTGGAATTTTATCCTAGGTTGGATTTGACACTGTATCACTAAAGTGAATATAATTCACTGTGATCTCCTTGCCATTTAGAACCAATGGCCCATTCATGTGTAAATGCACAGTTAAAGGGGGAAAAAAGTACAGCAAAGACAGACCATAATGTCATCTGTATCCAAGCAATCACTTCCATTGTGTTCCTGGGATAAAAGGAGAGGTAAATATTAAACAGAAGAAGGATTTTGGTTTTACAGGCATTCAGAAATGTCCATTTTAGTACCAAATCCAGTCACTCACTGCATTTCTGTGTGTCAGTCCTTAGTCCATAGAGCATGGGAACAGATTACAAAGGCAGGTTCTGTTTAATGCTGAATCCCACCTACTCTGCATTCCTTCAGGGAATAATCCTAGATAATTTCCCACAAAAAATCCCAGAGTAGGAAGCCTTAGATGGGAGTGTGAACAATGCAGTGAAACAGCATCCTCAGCTGTGGATTCCAGGGGCGTTCTGAACACAAGGGCATGGAAAATGCTTGGTAGAAATTTCCTTATCTATTTATCAAGCCAGAAGCCAAGCCTAGGGTTAAGTGAGTCCTACAACACCAAGGGAATAAGGAGTGACTGATATAAAGAGTAATTTTACAATAATAAAGTATGGAAATATTGAAGGCTGGTCCTCAAATTAAATAATCATCATGAGAAAGGGCACAAATGAGCAGGGTGGGGAAAATGCCATCCAAGAGATAAAGGCAGAAGCCTCCACGCTGCCATAATTTTAGATTAAAAGGCCCTGATTTGGCCCAGGTCCAAAGATTTTAGCCACCACACTTTCAATCCTATCTCAGTTCTCCTGAGTGAGGAACCCTGAGGCTCTTCCTGCTGTCTAAAACCTTCCACAGTGGTGCCCTGGTTTGAAAAGTAAAATTTAAATAAATAAACAAGCCAAGGAATCACTAAAATGGGCTGTAAATAATCTTCTCTTTGCTTCAGTGGTCTTTAGGTGAGGGCCCAAGAGCTTCATCCTGCAAATCCTTCCCAAACTGGGGAATTCAGGAAGGGGCTGGGTGGGTTTTTCCATAGCATTTTTTACTGGGGAAAAACAAAATAATCTGAGCTCATCTAGTTTCTAATCACTCCTTCTAGACCATTTCTAGTCTAGGTCTGATTTTATGGAAAAGACTGCACTCTCTAAAGTGCCCAAATGCTGGGAATTCACTGCTGGAGGGTTTTGTTCCTGTACAGCCTTGCCTGGCTCCGACTGCTGCTCACTTTGGTACAGTTGTAGATGATTACAAGAGTCATTAAGCAGCATAAAATCATGCATGCTGGCTAATTAATGTGGAATTGATTCTCCTTTTTAGTTTCATTTTTTATGCCTGTTGAACTCCACTGAAATCAATAAAGGCAAGCTCAGTAAAGACTGCAGTAAAATTGATGTAAGTGAAGGACGTCGGGTTGGAGTTTAATGAGTTATAAAATCCAAAGAAACAGAAAATCAAACTTCTAGCTCCATCCATGTATTTATTGGAATTATACATGATCAGGAGCATTTGGGAAATTTTCCTCAACATTAGAGTCTGAGTGAGGTGTTGGAGGTTCAGTAGAGGAGTAAAAGCTCTCAGAGTGATGTAAAAG
Organism: Vireo altiloquus; assembly: GCA_013396875.1. NCBI lineage: Eukaryota > Metazoa > Chordata > Aves > Passeriformes > Vireonidae > Vireo > Vireo altiloquus. The sequence goes on along the minus strand of VZRF01001108.1, from coordinate 379,727 downwards.
GTGATGAAAACCCAGAAAAGCTCAAGCTGAGGTTCTGGAAGTTTCCATTCCTTACTCCCACCACAAACCCACTCCAGATTTACAAAGAATCTTCCCAAACTTCCCTTCCATTTGCCAAGGGTTGGCATCTCCACCTCCTTTCATTACCAGCTGTTCAACTCCGCCTCTGTCCTTACAAATCTCAAGCCTAAATCAGGAAGTCCTAACCCAATTTAAACCGCAGAGAGAATCTAAAAATTCAGACTCCCCCTGTGCATCCTGCTATTAAAACTTGATCCAAACAGCATCTCTTTGGTTGCCTTTCTCCCTCACACAGCACTGGCCCTCTCGGAGCAGCGTTTCCCAAACTGGGTTTAAACACAAGGTTTTTAGCCAGCTCGGAGTGTCAGCGTGCTGTGACACGTGAAGCGGGGCTGTCATGTCTCATTATGGGATGTGACACAGCACAACTTGATGGGCAGACCTGATGTGACACCACAGCTCGGAGAGATTGGCTTTTCCCCCCACCGCGAGCTCCCATCGCGCTCTCCGTGAGCGATACACACAGTTTGCTATTTATCCGATTTTTTTAGCTGCAGATTCAGCCCTTGACCTTTCAGGGCTGGCTGGAGATGAGCAGTGCCAGGTTGGCCTGCCTAGAATGTTTTGACAACAATTCTGCTGATGAGAGGATCAAGTTGTTGCCGTGCTGAAAACCAACCTGCTCTTGACAAAAAACAGAGAGTTGGCTTCAAAATTGATTATATTTTACAGCCTAAATGATATTAGAACTGGGTAGAGCATGGCTTTTACCCCCATTCCTTCACAGTTTTGGAAAACAAAATTATAAAAACAAAAGAACTTCAGCAATTGTTGATTCCTCACAGGAAAAAAAAAAACCAAAAAACAAAAAACAACAAATTTCTAAAAATTATGTTAAGGTTTTTGCCCTCCAAGGCATTTTCTATGGATATATTCATGGCAGCTCTAGCTCAGATTCCCATCAAAAGTTAGCCCCAGCAATTAGGCAGAAATACAGGAATATTCCTGTCAGACACATTCCATGATAACCACAGCAACACAGCCAGTCAGCCTCTCCTCAGGGCACATCTATTTTTTAAATGGAAATACACCCAGAATGAGTCGAATTTTCTTCAGCCTCCCAGCCCAGAGAAGGTGCAGGAAGGGTTTGTTTTTATCCAGCCTTGCTCATCTATTATCATTCCATAAGCTGCATTTTTTCTGAGGGGTCATCTGGAATTTACAACAGGTCAAAACCAGAGCCTGGATAATTGGTCTAAAGAGGTTTCTTATTTATCCTCCTCATTTTTATTATCCAACGCCAATCTCTCCAAATCACACAGGAGGTGTTTAAAAATCAATTTTCCCCTCATCCCTGGTAATCAATGATATTATTTTACCTTCAATGGCAATTTTGTGAGGGAAGTTTGAACCACATTCCTGCTTATTCCTTCAGACAAATTACACGGATTCATCCCCCTGGAACATCTGCAGCATCAAGGAATGCCTAAAACCTCCCACAAGGTGTGTACACAGCTCATCATTCCCTAAATTCTGCTGCAGGAGCTTATTCCCTGGAATATATCCACTGTCCACTTGCATCAGTGGAGAATTTCTCAGTGCAAGCAGCTGGATTTGCACCTGACAGAACAATATCTGCTCCTTCCACACATTCCTCAGATCAGACCAAGAGTTTTGCCAAAAAACCCCAAAAATTCCCTCGTGCTTTAGGCTTCAGATTAACTCCATATGGACAAAGAGCCGGAATTAATTGTAACACATTTTTAAAAGATCAGGATCCAAGTCAAGGTTCAAAGGGAATTCTCTCAGATGGGTTTTTTTCAGCTGCTGACTCACCCAGCACCAGCTCTCAGCTGCTAAAATTTATGACAACAATTAAATGTTGAAGCCAACCTTCCTTGCAGCCCGAGGCTGAGCGTGCAGTGGAAATCCGGGGAAGTGACACAGGGAGAGAGATCCTGTGATGATCCCACCAGGTCATCACCAGCCAAGTCGTGCCTCTGCTGTCTGCACTGATTTCTCTTTGCCTTCTCCGGGTGATGTCAGTCTGGGGGGGCTGGATCCCTGTCAGGGGGGATGTTCTTCTCTGGACCCTGACTCCTGGCCCAGCTGTGTTCCTTATTTCAGTGTCTCATGTCCCGAAAAGATGAAATGAGGCTTCTTTCTNAGAAGAGAGAAGAAGATGAAGAAGAAGAAGCCAACACCCTAAAATCTCCATGTTGGCTCTATATAATATATATAGCAAAACCTAAAAACTCCAACTCCACACTCTGTGCTGCACTAAACAACATCTCCTCATTCCTTTGGTGCTCTCAGCTCACCCAGAATTGGGGGTAAATGCTCCCACGAGCTTGGTTCACAGGCCAAGCCTTTTTTGAGGAGCTCTGAGGGTAAAACAAACACCCAGAGGAGCAGGAAAAATTCCCAAGCTTTTCCTGACTCCAACAGATCCCAAGGGATTTGGGATTAAATCTGCAGCTCTGGCACATGCTGAGGGAAGAGCAAACTCAGCACTCGCCAGAAAACCACTCAGAAAGGGCTCCTGGAATTACAGAACATCCTGAGTTTGAAGGGATCCACGTGGATCATCGAGTCCAGCTCCTGAGGTGGGAGTGAGTGTTGGAAATTGGGATGGGCCTGCTCCTCACTCAGGAAACTCAGGAAAACCACATTTTTNTGAAGGGATCCACGTGGATCATCGAGTCCAGCTCCTGAGGTGGGAGTGAGGGTTGGAAACTGGGATGGGTCTGCTCCTCACTGCAGCCACCAAACTTGGGAAAACCACATTTTCCTTGGAAAATCCTATGGAATCTGAGTTTTGTTCAAATATCTTCAACAAACAGAGCCACTCAAAACACTTGGGTGGTTGATCCACTCTCTCTTCCCACCCCTGCCTCTTTATGTCTAATTAAATGAATTTACACTGATTGCATTGGTTATTAGGCAAAAAGAGGTGAGCAGACTGGGAGCTGAATAAATATAATAAAAAATCAAATAATAATTAAATAAATATAATAACAAATACAGTAAAAACTCTGCACTCAACAGGTCGAGCACCACGTACCAAGCTTGTCCCTGCCAGTAAATTAAAATTAAATGGCGACCCTTTAGTGAGAGATTTAGATTAAATATTGGGAAGAATTCAGGGTGGGCAGGCCCTGGCACAGGGTGCCCAGAGCAGCTGTGGCTGCCCCTGGATCCCTGGCAGTGCCCAAGGCCAGGCTGGAGCAGCCTGGGATAGAGGAAGGGATGGAATTCAATGAGTTTTAATGTCCTTATCAATCCAAACCATTAGGATTTTATGGAAATAACCCCCAGCCCTGTCAGTGAGAGATGAACTATTTAAGGGCAGCTTGACCAGGAGGCCAAAAAAGTTGGGATAATCAGCTGGAAGCCCCTGGACACGGAATGCTGGCTGCTCCACGGCCTGGTTTGGTGGGTCAGACATCACCCAGTGGCTCAGGCTCTGTCAGCCCTGCTGCCTCACGTTGCTGCTGTGGCCTGCAAGAGCCATAAACTGGAAATTTCACTTCATTAAGCAGCCCACGACCCTAATTGGTCATGTTTTATTCTGTGCCTCAGCCCTCTCTCGGTCACCACATGCTCTGCAAAGCAGCTAAAAATCAAAGGAATTCTATCCTCTGGAAATAAACCTTGCAGGGCCATTTTTACTACCTGGGGAGGCAAATTTCTGGGGGAGTGGGATATCATTTAGATGTTTAATTAACTCCCAGTTACTTTTCAGACTGTTTAGTTGGCCTGGGAGGAATTTCCACTGCTGTGGAATTATCTGAAGGAGCAACAAGAGGAAAAGTGGGATTTCTATTTCAGAAAGACAATCCCCAGCGTGCAGGCAGCTGCCTAAGCTGTTCTTGCCTTAATGAAGACACATTGATCATCTGCAGGAGCTTTTGTGAAAGAATTCTGTGTTCTCATTGCATTATATTGGAAAAAATCTGCCTGGGAATGCTTTGGAGTCACAATTCCTGGAGGGATGTAAAAGCCACGTGGATGCTGCACTCGGGGACAGGATTCAGTGGTGGAGATGGGTTAGTGCTTGGACTCGATCTAAGAGGGATTTTCCAACCTGAAATTCCACAATTCTATGATTCCTGAGATTGCAGGGCACACCACACTGTGAAACACATCGGGAGGAGTTTCTGCTCCCCAATCCCAACCCTGTGATCCCCTGGAAGCAGCTCCCAGCTCTCCAAGGCAGCTGCAGGAACTCCCAGCATTAATCCAAATCCACAGTGCTGCCTCCTTATCTGCCTCCCACTGTTGATATAAGTCTAACAATCTCGTTTAGATATTTATAATCCATTAATAAATCATTAAACACTCATTATATTCCCTTCCTTTTCCCTTCCATTCGAGCTGCTCCTCCTGCTGGCCCTTATTGCCATGAATATTTCCAGCCTACAAGCACATTCCAAGTAACTATTCCATGAGGAATGGCATTTAAATCATTTACAACCAACAAATGCTCTTAGCCATCCTAGCAGACAGCATCTGTTTATTTAAATGGTCTGAGAGGACTCATTAATCCAGAACACACAATAAAATTGTCAGTTTGGGGCATGCCATGGGTCAGGAAATGCTGTTTCCAGCCTTGACAAGGCCCAAGGAAGATCCCATTCTGGTGCTATTAGGGATTTATCCAGAGAAACTGGATCTCCCAGCTTTTCCCTGGCTTCTGGATATGTATTTTTTTCAACTTTAAAAGTGCTCGTGGCTGTCTCATGCCTTCAGAAGAAGTGTCACAGCAGCCACTTCTGTTTCCAGAGGATTTTTGCTCCAGCGTTTGCTCAGAGCAGCCTCATTTCCCACTGCACTGGAGCCCTCAGGAGCTCAATGCTGCCACAATAAAATGTGGAAGGAAAATATTTTCTTGACCCCAGAGAGATTCTCCATTGACCAAGGTGTTTAAGAGAGTCACAAACCTGTGCTGGCAGTGACAAAAATCAGCTTTTGCCTAATGGAGGCATCAGGATGCTGACATTTATTTTGCCTTCCTGGCTGATGAAAATATTTCAAGCTGAGGTTTTTTATGCAAGAACAATTTCCTTTTATTTTGTAACTGAGCTCATCCTAACATTTCATAGCAGAGGAATGCAAGAAGGAAAAAAAAAATTTGTGCTGCTCCATTCTTAAAGAGCTAATAGAACTCTTAAATATTGTGTTTCAGATATTAAAAAATTATATTGTCTTTCAGAAAACAGAAATCCAGAACTTTTTAATCAATTGAAATGTGTAACTGAGTAGCAACTGCATTGAGATTTCATGGTTGGAATGAGAAGAGATTTTTTTCTCTCAAGCTTCCAAAACTGATTCCCCTACTTGACTTGTCTTGCACTGAGCACAGGTACAGCTAAAATAATAAACAAAGAGTTTAGCTCAGCTTTCAACATTCATTTCTCATAGCCATGTTTTAATAAAGCACAACTCCAAGCTGGAAATATTTTTGTCATTAAGCTTATTAGAAGTGCCACTATTCTTTCTCTGCACCTGCTTCACTCCCTCAGAGGGAAAATCTCAAGCCAATTCACAACAAACCTGTTGATTTTGTCTCATTACAAACTCCTGCTTCTTCCTAAAATCTATTTTCATGGAAAAGGATTGAAAAAACAGAGGAAAAAATCTGTATTTTTACAATTCCTAAAATGAGGACATCTGTAAATAAAACTTAAATGCCAGTGGTAGTGGGGAGGGTTCCTGTGGCAGGTCCTTGCTGTCCCCACGCTGTCAGGAAAAATTGGGAACAAAAATCCAGGGAAGCTGATGCCTTAGGTTTTAACTTTTATTTGAAATAAATTTTTATAATTATTAAATTATTAATAATTAAATTAGTAAATTATTAATAATTTTAATAATTAAAATTTTTTAAATTTTCTCTGTTCCCAGCCCTGCAGTGCCCAGTGTAACTCTGCAGGTCCCTGGAGCTCGTTCAGTGCTGTTCTCTCATGCTCACACTGACATAACAAAGCCTCTCCAGCTCGCTCTCCAAGGACACCCAGACCCTCCTGGGCCCAACAACTGCAAACCTTCATCTTGGGGAGAGGGGGGCAAGCTTGGGCAAATTCCATCCTTGCCTGGCTTCTGCTTGGGCAATTGATGCTGAGATCAAAGTGGGAAGAACTCGGGAGCTGGCATTGTCCATGTTGGGATGCACTGAGGCAGGAGCCTCTGGAGCCCAGAGTGTGACCTCTGAAGGCCTTTCCAATCAATCCCTCCTTTATTCCTTTATTCCTGTCTAGGATCTGTTTCTAGGGAGCCATTTAAGGCATCAGTGTGGCCAGAAAACACCCAAGAGGAAAACCTAAATCTCTGATTGACAAGATGGTTGAAAACAAAAATGCTTCTTCAGCCCCAAACACATCATTTCTCACTCATCTTTAATTACTTTAATGGTGTTCTCGCGATCATTAACTGTCAAATCCTGGAGCAGCACCTCCCTTATTGCCCTCAGTGTTCCAAACCCCCCCTTGCTAATTAGTAAAAATACCTGGAGCCAGCTCCCAGCACATCCTGGATACTTGATCTCCTGTCACATAAACCAACCAGATTTTTTATTATTAAATTATATCAACTGTCACAACACTCACTGAAGTGGGAGGCATTAAAAACAAAGTGTTTTTAATGAGATAAAGACATTATCAAACATTAAAAACACAGCACAGTCACTGCTAATGATGATCACTTGTATTATCCTTGCAATAGTTTTCCATCAACGTTCGCTGGTGCAAACTCTTCACAGGCTCATTTGGAGTTAATCTCATCAGAATAATATGCAGGATTTAATAAATTATCATGATCTCACTCAGCTTTATCTTTTGGATTATTTGTTGCAGCGTTAAAATGTGATTTTTCCAGCCTTTGATACCACATCACATTTAAAATTCCGGGTTTTTATAGGTGTATATAATTCACATTATTTTTCTTCACCCCTAAAATCCTCCTGTTATCCCAGAATATAATGAAGGCTTGTTAATGGTTTAGAACCTCAGTTAAGAATTTTACACCTCCAGAATTTCAGGGGGATCTGCTCCTATCCAGGTGCTCCTGTGGCCCCCACTTCACTCACAGGTGAGAAATAAGGAACCATCTGGCCTCAAAACTCAGGAATTTGCCTCAAAACTCAGGAATCTGTTCCAAAACTGTGGGATTGCAGATGCTGGCAGCTGTCCTGATGGGTGTTTTGGTGTTATATAAACCAGAGCTATGTGGCTGCTCCTTTTGTTGTGTCTGGAAAGCTTCTGATATCAGGAGATATGGGAAGAGGGGATTTAAGCTCTGTCTATGCAGGTTTTAGTTCATGTTTTCATTCCCACAAGAGGAACTCACTCTGATTTCCTTCTCCTTACATCATAGGCAAAAAAATGTTTGTAGAAGGGAAAAGAACCTTGAAGAGAGACAAGTTTTCAGTTTCAATGTCTTGACACAAAGTCAAACTTTAGCGAGCCTAGTAAAAACTACAATTATTCTGAACTCATCAAAAGACAGTGGAATTGTTGTATATCATACAATATATTGTATTTTTGAAGCCTGGAGGTTCAGAATTTGGGGTTAGAATTAGAATATAATTAGAACACGAGTATTAATTTTAGTACTGGCTACAGAAAAACAGCAAACTCCCGAAAACATCACCTGTGCAAGCCCAAATGTAGAACTTTGTGCCTCAGTTTTGTTGGAATTCCTCCCAAATGAGCAGGAATTCCCGAGGGGCTGTCTCGCACGGAGATGATTCTGCAGTGAGGCAGGAAAGCTTTCCCACCTCCCCGAGGCCCTGATTGCAGAGCCAGAGCAGCCCCAGCTCCTGCTCTGCTGAGCAGTGAATTTCCAGCACTTCTAACTCTCGGTGAAACCCACATCCAGCATGGAGCAGGAGCTGCAGCTTTTACAGTCCTGCCCAGAACTCAGAACCACCTTCAGGCCACGGAGCTGCAGCTTTTACAGTCCTGCCCAGAACTTAAAACAACCTTCAGGCCACAGAGCTGCAGCTTTTACAGTCCTGCCCAGAACTCAGAACAACCTTCAGGCCACAGAGCAGGAGCTGCAGCTTTTACAGTCCTGCCCAGAACTTAGAACAACCTTCAGGCACTTGCAAGGGCCGCAATTAAATAGGAAATTAAACCATTCCCCCAAGGTGGAGGGGCGGAGGCAAGAAATGGCGTTTAGAAATAAGCACACAAGTGGTTCACAATGCTTTTGTGGGGATTGCTCAGCACATCTCCTCACCAGTCCCCTGCCACATTTTTTAGGATGTTACCTGAAGCATCCCAAGCTTCAGCTGCCTTAACGCCTCCAGCACGCTCCCAGCTCCCCCTTCCAGGGGCACCCTCAGCCTGGCAAATTGTTTTTCTCCCGTTGTAAATCCATAAAAACCACACCAGGGCTTTCCAAGTGCTTAAAGTGTGTGCTCCCTCCCTTTTCGGGGGGATTTTAAATTAGTGCAGAAACGAAATCTGCTGTCATTGTAGGTTAAAATTAAGACATTCCCTTTCCGTCAGGCCCTGCCTCAGGTAACCCTCAAACTCTCTTAAAAGTGCTGATGCTCTCAAATCTCAGCCTGAGCCAAGAGAAACATTTCCTTTTGCAAAGAAATAAAACCTGGAAAACATAAAAACTTGGAGTCAGGAAAGGAAGAGGCACCTGCAGAGCCCGTGGGTTACTGGGAATGCCCCAGCTTTGGGCTGGGAAATTTTTTCATCCCACAAAAGTGACCAAAGATGGGAATTCAAGAAAGGGAAACAATTCACAGGCAGTTCCTGTGGAAGGTTGTGATCCTTCCTTTCCTACTGGAATAAATTGACATTTCAGTAGCGCTGCATTTATTTAAATGCCACCCTGGCACGTAAATATTTGATTCCATAATGGTTATTGGCAGTTATGATATAATAGCTCACGAGTTCAGCCCGTGAATTTATTTACTGCTTGAAAGGATTTGCCCAGAAGCAAATTTTGGTGGTGATGAGAGCTTGTATCGACACAGAAAAATTAAATGGGAATATTATTGTCATAAAATATCAGGATTAAGCTAATCACACCCCAGCTGTCAGCGACAGAGAGAGAGATTTATCAAGATATTGCAAGATTACAGGGCCGTGAAGCAGGGTTGTGTTTGGGGTTTCTTTCCCCATATCATTTTGATATTAGATTAGACAAGAATCTATCTCAACAGTGCTTTTTCAGTTACAATATTAACAGTTAACTGGGGAAATTCGGCTTTATGAACAGGAGAATATCAGTCATTAATCATTAATTAGAAAACCTGAAGAGCCAACACCATCAGGCTGCCACTTTATGCCTATAGAGGAGCCATGAAACCACGGTGTGCACTCTAAGTGGACCTAATTATTGAAGAAATGGCTTGATGGGGTGGTTTGTCTGTTCAGGCAGAGCCACAGGGATCAGATTTGAGTGTGGTTTGAAGGAGAGTGGGGTTCTGACAGCCAGGATGGGGGAAGGAGCTGGGAACAGCTGGAATTTGGGCCCAGGCTGGGAGGGAAGATCAGGCCCTGACATCCCAAAGCCACACAATCCCACTCAGGTTTGGGCTGGAAGGGACCTTAAATCCCATCCCACAGGCAGGGACACCTCCCACTGTCCCAGGCTGCTCCAAACCCCAATGTCCAGCCTGGCCTTGGGCACTGCCAGGGATCCAGGGGCAGCCACAGCTGCTCTGGGAATTCCATCTATATGGAATATAGATGGAATATCCCATCTAAACCTCCTCTCTGTCACTTCTAATATCCCAATATCCCATCTAAACCTCCTCTCTGTCACTTCTAAGCAATTCCTCCTCGTCCTAAGCCACAACATTCCCAACTTCCCTCACTGCCAACACTTCCCTGTCCTTGTACCACGTCTTTATAACCCACAAAGGCCCCAGTGGGTGTTGGGAACACCTATTAAAGGTTCTGCCCCACCTCCCTCTTTAATCCTCATCCAGGACCTTCCTTTCTGCCCCACCCAAGCCAAAGTCAAGACTCGTCCTCAGAAGGAGAAAAAATAAATCAAGGGAATTAAAAAAAAACATCCTCAATAGGAAAATGTCTTTAATGCTCTGGAAGGAGAATTTAGAGACTTCCTTTATCTGGGGTTTTTGTCCATCCCAAAGTCTCAATTTGTTCTTCCCTGATTGTTTTTGCACTTTTCCAATTATCTCAGGGGGGCATCAATTTGTTTTCAAAGTCAGGCATGAATTTAAAACAACACTTTGAGCAATCCTGCTTGTTTCTTTCTGAAGGTCTTTTTCACGGCAGCAGCATCTGCATAGCCCATCAATCTTCCCTCCTGGATATCGGGAGAGCCATCTCTGTCCTTAGAGAAAGGCTGCTCCAGGAGTGCTTATTAATTCCAAAAGATTCAGATATCTCATTATGCCTTACCTGGAGAGCTTCTTGCTGGCTGGGGACACATCGGGAAAGTTTTGCTGCAGTTGTCTCCAACTTGACTTTTTTCTCCCTCAAAAACTACCCCAGAAAGCCTCAGGAACAATAGAAATAATTGTAAATAATTCTCACTAGGAGTAATATCATTTTAGTGGGCCTGAGGTGTCTTGGGAGTGCCTGGGGAGAAGGGATGAGGATTCAGCCTCCTGGGGCTCCCAGTCTGCCAGGGATACCTGTGGCCAGGGAGAAGGAAAAGTGCTGATATTCCAGCTAAATTTGGAGTTTTTAAATCGAGCCTGTAATTGAAAGAACAGCCTTTTGTGTTCCAGAGAGTATCAGTGGCATCCAGCTCTGGGCTGGAATAAAAGGGAGCTGCAGTTCACCCAGTGAGGGCCCTGTTCAGCATTCCCAGCTGCCAGAAATTCCCATTGTCTCCAGCAGGAACTTTGCCTGCCCAAAACAAAAGGAATTCTGAATAGGGACAGAAATAATCCAGCACAATCCCAGGCTCTCCATCACTCCCAGAGCCCAGCAGGGCCTGCAGTGAGACACAATTCCCATTCCTGGGAATTCCTGCAGGTATCCTGCCTGTATCCCGAGATTCCCAACCACCATCACCTGCAGCTCCATGGAAACACCCATGAGAGATGATCTGGCACCTCACTTTGGGCAGGAATTTTTATTTTTTGGGATAATACAATATTATAATATCATAATTGAAGTGTCCAAGAGCAGGTTGGAAGGGCTTGGAGAAGCTGGGATGGTGGAAGGTGTCCCTGCCTATGGAACTGGATGTTTTTTAAGGCCCTTTCCAACCCAAAATTTCCATGATTCCATATAATAACATTACATTCCAATGAGCATAAAGTTGGTGAGGAGAAGAGGATAAAAGCTGGAGAGGGAAATGATCACAGCTCCTGGGTTTGCCTTGCCCTGTGTCAGCAGCTGCAGTGTGTACAAACCCCAAGAGAATTAAAAAAAAAGGGAAACAGATAGAAATAAAATCATAATCTGGGAACATCCCCGAGTGAGAATAATCCATACAAATGTTGTGTTTGATCAAGCAGAGCTTCCTCCCTGGACGGAAATCACCCCAAAATGGAGGATGTGGCATCCCTGCTGCTCTGCTTCTGCCAAGGGAAAATCAATTCCCAACTTTATCCACACCAGCCAAGGTGCATTTAGGGTTTGCTCCCACTTCCCAAACCGGGATGGGATTTCCTTGGAAGGTGCAGGTGAGAACAGGATTCAGTTATCCTCTGGGAATGGAGGAAGCAAGAAAAACCACCAAGAAATAACTCCCTGATTCCCCCAGGATTTGCCTTTCTCTTTTTTTTTTTTAAGTCATTCTAAGACTTAAAAAATTCTGTATTCTATAAAAAGTTGTTCCATGAGTCTTTGTTTTATTGTTTTGAGTCATTCTCTTTCCAAATGCTGTTTTCATTAAGGCCAATTGATTGCAATTCAAAGGCCTATTAAAAAATGGGACTTGTTTGATTTTTAAAGAGGAAAGAGAGAAAGGGGGAAAGAAGGAAGGGGAGGAGGGAGGAAAAGAAGGGAGGGGAAGAGGGAAAACAAAAAGGAAAGGGAAAAGAAAAAGGAAAAGAAAAATAAGAAAAAAGAGATAAAAAGAAAAAGAGATAAAAAGAAAAATAAAAATAAGGATTTTTTTCCTTTTTCCCCCAAATGCCTGCAATTTATTGTTGTAAATGAATATTTAGGGCTTACACTGGATATCAAGGTGGGATATTATTAATTAGAATTAATGGAATTAGTGGTCAACTTTTTGCCTCCACGAATAAAACACCCAATTCTTTGCCAATTTTTTACTTCTCGTTCATTNAATAATTGTAAATAATTCTCATTAGGAGTAATATCGTTTTAGTGGGCCTGAGGTGTCTTGGGAGTGCCTGGGGAGAAGGGATGAGGATTCAGCCTCCTGGGGCTCCCAGTCTGCCAGGGATACCTGTGGCCAGGGAGAAGGAAAAGTGCTGATATTCCAGCTAAATTTGGAGTTTTTAAATCGAGCCTGTAATTGAAAGAACAGCCTTTTGTGTTCCAGAGAGTATCAGTGGCATCCAGCTCTGGGCTGGAATAAAAGGGAGCTGCAGTTCACCCAGTGAGGGCCCTGTTCAGCATTCCCAGCTGCCAGAAATTCCCATTGTCTCCAGCAGGAACTTTGCCTGCCCAAAACAAAAGGAATTCTGAATAGGGACAGAAATAATCCAGCACAATCCCAGGCTCTCCATCACTCCCAGAGCCCAGCAGGGCCTGCAGTGAGACACAATTCCCATTCCTGGGAATTCCTGCAGGTATCCTGCCTGTATCCCGAGATTCCCAACCACCATCACCTGCAGCTCCATGGAAACACCCATGAGAGATGATCTGGCACCTCACTTTGGGCAGGAATTTTTATTTTTTGGGATAATACAATATTATAATATCATAATTGAAGTGTCCAAGAGCAGGTTGGAAGGGCTTGGAGAAGCTGGGATGGTGGAAGGTGTCCCTGCCCATGGAACTGGATGGTTTTTAAGGCCCTTTCCAACCCAAACTTTTCCATGATTCCATATAAAAATGACACATTCCAATGAGCATAAAGTTGGTGAGAAGGATAAATCTGGAGAGGGAAATGATCACAGCTCCTGGGTTTGCCTTGCCCTGTGTCAGCAGCTGCAGTGTGTACAAACCCCAAGAGAATTAAAAAAAAAGGGAAACAGATAGAAATAAAATCATAATCTGGGAACATCCCCGAGTGAGAATAATCCATACAAATGTTGTGTTTGATCAAGCAGAGCTTCCTCCCTGGACGGAAATCACCCCAAAATGGAGGATGTGGCATCCCTGCTGCTCTGCTTCTCCCAAGGGAAAATCAATTCCCAACTTTATCCACACCAGCCAAGGTGCATTTAGGGTTTGCTCCCACTTCCCAAACCGGGATGGGATTTCCTTGGAAGGTGCAGGTGAGAACAGGATTCAGTTATCCTCTGGGAATGGAGGAAGCAAGAAAAACCACCAAGAAATAACTCCCTGATTCCCCCAGGATTTGCCTTTCTCTTTTTTTTTTTTAAGTCATTCTAAGACTTAAAAAATTCTGTATTCTATAAAAAGTTGTTCCATGAGTCTTTGTTTTATTGTTTTGAGTCATTCTCTTTCCAAATGCTGTTTTCATTAAGGCCAATTGATTGCAATTCAAAGGCCTATTAAAAAATGGGACTTGTTTGATTTTTAAAGAGGAAAGAGAGAAAGGGGGAAAGAAGGAAGGGGAGGAGGGAGGAAAAGAAGGGAGGGGAAGAGGGAAAACAAAAAGGAAAGGGAAAAGAAAAAGGAAAAGAAAAATAAGAAAAAAGAGATAAAAAGAAAAAGAGATAAAAAGAAAAATAAAAATAAGGATTTTTTTCCTTTTTCCCCCAAATGCCTGCAATTTATTGTTGTAAATGAATATTTAGGGCTTACACTGGATATCAAGGTGGGATATTATTAATTAGAATTAATGGAATTAGTGGTCAACTTTTTGCCTCCACGAATAAAACACCCAATTCTTTGCCAATTTTTTACTTCTCGTTCATTTTAATTTTGCCATCCTGGAATTATAAAATTGGATACTGAGATTTGTAACAATTTTGGAAATGAATTAATAGACCTGGGATTTGAATTTTTGTGGGGGTGCTGATGATTGAATTAAATTTTATATATATATATATAAAACATTATATAATATAAATAGATATAAATATATAGAATACATTGCATAATATAATAATGTATTACACTATATATATAAGTATGCATATATAGAGTATATTGCATAATATAATTATATATAATCATAATTTCACATGGGATTTTTTCCCTGACAAGAAGAGCTTTTGTAGCACAGAGGATTCATTTTCCCTTTTTTTCCCTTTTTTCAACCTTTATTCCCTTTCTCTTTTTTCCCCTTTCTTTCCCCTATCTTTTCCCTTTNAAAAATAAGAAAAAAGAGATAAAAAGAAAAAGAGATAAAAAGAAAAATAAAAATAAGGATTTTTTTCCTTTTTCCCCCAAATGCCTGCAATTTATTGTTGTAAATGAATATTTAGGGCTTACACTGGATATCAAGGTGGGATATTATTAATTAGAATTAATGGAATTAGTGGTCAACTTTTTGCCTCCACGAATAAAACACCCAATTCTTTGCCAATTTTTTACTTCTCGTTCATTTTAATTTTGCCATCCTGGAATTATAAAATTGGATACTGAGATTTGTAACAATTTTGGAAATGAATTAATAGACCTGGGATTTGAATTTTTGTGGGGGTGCTGATGATTGAANTTTTTCTCCTTTTTTCCCCTTTTTCCTCTTTCACTTTTTTACCTTTTCCCCCTTTTCTTTTTTCCTTTTTTCTTTTTTAACTTTTTTCCTTTTTTTCCCCTTCCGTCCACCCTTTTTCCTCCTTTTTTCTCTTTTTTCCCCCTTTTTCCCTCTTTTTAACACTCTACCACCCAGCTCCTCACCCAAACACTTCAATCACTCAGCTGGGCTCACTCCCAGCTGCTTTTTCAGGATCTTCCCCCAAAATTTTGGGAAAATATCCAAGATTCCACCTGCCCAGGCCTCTCTCCTGGGTATTTATGTAACCAAAGGGAGCAGGAAAGGTTCAGGTAAGGCCAGCTCTGTCTCTTCCCATTTCTCCCCTTTCTGCTGGATTACAGAGCTGACAGAAATATTGGCTGAAAATCGACTTCAGGGCTCCAAAAAACACCAGGAGCCTTCACCTGACAGACACGGAATGGGGTGGAAACATCCAGGAGAAATTTGGGACAGAGAAAACTCTCTGGAGCCCAGGAAGTTGGGATTAGTCACGGACAGAATTTCCATCACCTTGAGCATCATCTCAAGCTCCAAAAGAGCTCCAGAAAGATGTTTTCACTGATTTTCAGGTTAAAAAAATCTACTCTAAGTCGTTTATTTTTATTTCTGGAGGGTGTTTGTCCAGGAAATCCAAGTTTAACACTTCCCTTCATCATCTCCTCCATGTTGGAGCTGCCTAAAATCCCAGAATAGAAACCCAGCAGCTGGATGAGATTATTAAATATTTTCCCATCTTTTCCCAAGGGTTTAAAAGTGCTGTGAGAGCTCCAGGTTTTCCTGGAGCTCACAGGTCACATTTAAATCTGATTTATCGTTCCACAAAGTTTCATGAGGGAAACATGGGAAGAAAATCTCAGGACAAAATAACAAACGACTTCAGTGCTGCTTCAGGTTGTTTATTCTAAGTTATCAAAGGTTCAGGAGCACAGAGTCACCACTGATTCCAGGTGCCAAAAATGGCTGTAGATACACAGTGCAGAGGGTTTATATAAGGTTTATCATCAAATAGAAAATTCTACATACATTATTTTGGTTCTAAATCCAATAACTATCAGTATTATTAACAGGTCTCTTCTAAACTAAATTCTCTCTACCAATTACTACATGATAGGAACTGAGGTCACAGAAAAGGGAAGAAGAAGGAGAAGAGGGAAGAAGGAGAAGGACAAGG
Organism: Vireo altiloquus; assembly: GCA_013396875.1. Taxonomy (NCBI): domain Eukaryota; kingdom Metazoa; phylum Chordata; class Aves; order Passeriformes; family Vireonidae; genus Vireo; species Vireo altiloquus. The sequence goes on along the minus strand of VZRF01001108.1, from coordinate 363,787 downwards.
GACTGACAGCCTAAAATCTCCATCTTGGTCCCATATGAGGCAATTCTTAAAACTACAAACCTATCTTTCTATAACATATCAAACATTCAGCTTTTCATTTCTTTGGTGCTTGCTGCTCACCCAGCAGTGGAGGCAGTTTCTCCCAAGGGCTCATTTCGATGGCAAAGCTTCTTGTGGGGCTTTGGGGATAAATTTGGTCCCCAGGAGAACAGGCAAAGCTGTGTAGTTTGCTGGTCTCCAACACCCCTGGGCTCGTGATCCAGCACCCAAATCCCAATTCCCTGTTTCTCCCAGGGCCATCCCTGCTCCACACTTTGCCAGCTCTAATGAGCCAAGCTGGCTCCAGCTCTGCCAGGATGGACGAGATCCACCTCGGAAAAAAATATCCAATTTGCTGCTCCTAAACCTTCCAGCTGGATCCTTCTGGACAATGGCAGCACAGGGAGGCTCAGCACTACCAAGGATTTTTTTTTCCCTTCAATCCTTTTCTTGTTTTCCCAGCATCTCTGCTGCTTCCAAAGGAGAAAAAAACTGCTTGTTCCTGCTTTAGGTTGGATGCAGAGGAGATGGACTTCTCCTGGTGCTGGGCGTGGGACAAGTGGAGTAAATGAATGGGTAATTCCCATTATTTGGCTCTGAAGCGACTCTGGAATGAGGAACACACGAGTTGATGGCTGGAATGATGAGCAGAGAGGCTGATGCAATATTTTAGAGTAAAGCGGGTTTATAATAACGTTTTCTTTGGTGAATAAATATTCCCCAAAGGAGAGTGAGGTTTACTCAATTTACCCGTGCTGGTAAATCCACGACTATCAGCTGGTTTTGCCCACAGATTTTAGAGGAAAAAAAGACTCTATTAGTGTATCTGTGGACTCCAAAATTTTAATTCTGTCAGAAATTCCACTCAGCAAAACCTCCATTATCTCCCCAACACCTTGGAGCTGTTCTGTCTGAGGATCTTGTCCTGGGAGTCTGGAATTCATCTGATTAAATTCTTGTAAAGAAGCATAAAATCAAACCTGCTGGAGAGCCGGAGCTGTTCACATTTTTATTTCTTCACCTCTGGAACAACACCTAATTTTCAAAGAGTGAGAAAAACAATCTTAGCTTAACATTCTTGATAGGAAAATCCCACACTGATAACTTCCCGTGGCATTGCTTAATCTCTTCCCTTGGAAACAAACCTGAACTCTGCTTACCTGAGAGTGGATCCATGTTTTTATATCTGTCCATCTCTTGAGGATTGAACATCTACAGCATCACAAAATTGAGGTTTAAAATTGTGCTGGAAATTTCGGGGAAGATCTAGGTACTTTGGAATTGAATATTCAGAGTNTTTTAATTCTGTCAGAAATTCCACTCAGCAAAACCTCCATTATCTCCCCAACACCTTGGAGCTGTTCTGTCTGAGGATCTTGTCCTGGGAGTCTGGAATTCATCTGATTAAATTCTTGTAAAGCATAAAATCAAACCTGCTGGAGAGCCAGAACTGTTCACATTTTTACTTCTTCACCTCTGGAACAACACCTAATTTTCAAAGAGTGAGAAAAACAATCTTAGCTTAACATTCTTGATAGGAAAATCCCACACTGATAACTTCCCGTGGCATTGCTTAATCTCTTCCCTTGGAAACAAACCTGAACTCTGCTTACCTGAGAGTGGATCCATGTTTTTATATCTGTCCATCTCTTGAGGATTGAACATCTACAGCAGCACAAAAGTGAGGTTTAAAATTGTGCTGCAAATTTTGGGGAAGAACTGGAAACTTTGGGATTGAATATTTACAGCAGCACAAAAGTGAGGTTTAAAATTGTCCTGAAAATTTGGGGGAAGAACTGGGTACTTTATGATTGAATATCCACAGCAGCACAAAAGTGGAGTTTAAAATCGGCCTGGAAATCTGAGGGAAGAACTGGAAACTTTGGAATTGAATATCCACAGCAGCACAAAAGTGAGGTTTAAAATTGTCCTGGAAATTTGGGGGAAGAACTGGAAACTTTGGGATTGAATATTCACAGCAGCACAAAAGTGAGGTTTAAAATTGTCCTGGAAATTTGGGGGAAGAACTGGAAACTTTGGGATTGAATATTCACAGCAGCACAAAAGTGAGGTTTAAAATTGTCCTGGAAATTTGGGGGAAGAACNAAAGGATGATTGTAAAGGATGATTGTACAACAACGCCGAGTTTTGGAGCTCCTGAGAGCTGAAGCCTCTCGCTAAGACAACCTTTGCGCTCCAGGAATCTCGACAGGTAAATTCCATGGGTTATTTACTCCCCAGCCGGAGCTGACACAGATCCCAGCGAGCCAGGGGGTGCTGCAGCATTCTGCAATTATTTCTCCTGACAGGTTCAAGGTGGCCTCGTGCATGNTTTTAAGACCAGGGAAATGCATCATGTGAGCCTTTGGACTGCAGAGCTGTTTGGGGGAAGGACAGCAGCTCTCCCTGGCTGAAAAGCTGCTGGAAGCACACCCAAAAATCACAAAATCACTCCCTTTTTTAAGGATAGTCCAGACTTCTATAAACAGATCGATTCCTGCTTAAAGCTGGTGGAAAACGGGATCTGCCCAAGGANACAGCAGCACAAAAGTGAGGTTTAAAATTGTCCTGTAAATTTAGGGGAAGAACTGGGTACTTCAGCAATCTTTCCCCTTCCCCTGTGAGGCTCCTATTTCCAACCCATTTGGGACAATCCCATTTCTCTGTCGGGAGTTGCTCCGGGTGCTTTGGGTTGTGGGAGGGGAAAGGATGATTGTAAAGGATGATTGTAAAGGATGATTGTAAAGGATGATTGTACAGGATGATTGTACAACAACGCCGAGTTTTGGAGCTTCTGAGAGCTGCAGCCTCTCGCTAAGACAACCTTTGACTTCCAGGAATCTCGACAGGTAAATTCCGTGGGTTATTTACTCCCCAGCCAGAGCTGACACAGATCCCAGCGAGCCAGGGGTTGATGCAGCATTTTGCAATTATTTCTCCTGACAGGTTCAAGGTGGCCTCGTGCATGAGAAACATTTAGGGAAGGGTTTTGGGTTTTTTTTTTCTCTTCTCATTAGATTCCTGCTTAAAGCTGGTGGAAAATGTAAGTTTGGACTGCGTGTTCTGGATCTGCCCAAGGAAAGGAGTGGATAAAAAGGAGTGGATAAATCTGACCCACCCCAGGGATTTGTTTTGTCCCAGCACTCGCTCCGAGGACAGAGCAGGCTCCTCCAGGTCCATGACATTAATTAAGATAAGGATAATCATCATTTTCTCCCGTGTGGGGAACTTTAAGGATCTTTTCCAAGGATAATCATCATTTTCTCCCATGTGGAGAACTTTGAGGATCTCTTCCATGTGTTTAAGCTTCTCCCTCCCTCATAACAGATCAGCAAATCCTTCAGTAACTTACAAAGTCTAATAAAAATGCAGAATTTTTTCATAATTGTTGGGAAGTTACAGCCCAATCAAATTTCCAGCACAATTCCATCACTGAGGAGCAACAGTTGCACAGGATTTTGGTGCTGGAATTTCTTTTTTCTTTCCATTTCCCATCATTTTCCTATCTTTTTATTGTAATGGGTGAGCATGGTATAACTCAATGCTGATGTGAAAGCGCCACCATTCCTTTTTTCCTCTTTTATTGGGAGTTAATTCTTTGTTTGATATCAAATTATTGCTTTATTATTCAAAGCCTGCCACTTTTAAGTGGGCAGAGGTGAATATTTGGCTTTTTGTCCTACATTTTGCAAGGAATTTGGGGATTTCCCTGTTAACTTCCCCAGAGTTTCAACTTGGATTACTTTTTTTTTAAGTAGAGAGATTTTGAATTTACCTTTCACAATATATTCTGGAGCTGAATTTCCCCTTCCAAGCAGTTTCAGTTCCCAGCTCATACAAGTTCTGCAGTTTTATATTAAATCTTTCAACTCAGACAAGATGGGCCCCTTGTCTTCAGGTGGTTTCTCCTGCTTTTCCAAAAATAAATGAAAATTAAGTGCTGCTGTTGGGCGGGGAAGGCGCCAGGCTGTCCCTCCTCGGGATCCAAGTGCCATCTTGTGTTCACATTCTGAATTTCAGGAAATTTTCCCCTCACAAATTCCTCAAAATCCGCAGCTCCCGAACTGCTGGGAAAACGCTTGGAGAGGTGTTTGTATCACTCAGCGCCGAATTGCTGGCAAATTGAAACACCAGCAAAGCCATTTCATAATAAACAAAGCTGTAGATTTATAAATCTGAGCTGTTTACACAATAAATTCTTGGGTTTTACCTTAAAATCCACTTTCCAGTCCCTCCAGTGGGATTCAGGCCTGGCTTTGCCATCACCCTCCTCATCCCTCTCCCAGCAGGATGATTCTCGAGGGAATTAGAGCTGCTCAAAAGTAGCAGCACACCAGAAATTTTATTCGATTTTATTTTTATTTGAGCAGAAATCAGGAGTTGGAAATTGGAGGTCTGCAGAAAAATTAGGGAGTTTTAACACCAAACTGCTCAAGGAATTAAAATCAGTTTTTCTGGAAAGGCAGAGCTGAGATAAATTTAAATTTGGAGAAGCTCAAGAGCTCATCTTGAGATATTCATAAAGTTTTAAGATAAAAGGTTCAATATTTAATAACGGAGCTACATTTTAGAAGGAAATAGAAAACTAAATCAGAGATGGGACCATGTGGAATATCTGGGAGTCAGGATGTGCTCAGCTCCTGGGAATTGCCTCTCAGTTACCCTCAGCTTCCATGGGGGGATTAATTTCAGGGCATTCCAGACTGAAAAACGTCCAACTTGATTGATTAATTCACCCTTAATTGAATGCAATCCACCACAGGTACCTTGTGGTTCTACACAATTCTGTGTCAGGATGAGCAGTAACAGGTTTATAACTGATAATTTCCAGAAATAAAGGAATTAACATTGAATTTGAAACTCAAATCTCTGAAAATAATACATATATACTATTAATATTGTTATTATTATTAATAATAATAATATTATTAAAATAATTATTATTGATTATTATTATTAGAATAATCCAGGATGTGCCCTGCTCAGCTGGAATTTCTCTGTTGTTTCCCCCTTCTCTACACACTGTTTTCCCTCATTTTTAGGGATTTAAAGGTTATATCCCTAATTTTATCTCCCCTAACTGAGACATAAGCTTCCTAAAATCTCAGGTACTGCCCTGCTGTCCCATCAGCAGCTCAAGAACAACCTGGAATCCTCAAATTCCCATTAAATCCCCACTTCCCCAGTGGATCCAGGAGGTGAGGGCAGTGAGATTCCATCCAAAACACTGCAGGATTTGTGGAGAGCTCTCCCATTCCCTTCTCCCCTCACCCGAGTGAGACCAGGCTGAAACCAAGGGAAGATTTAAAAGAGAAATGAAGATAAAGCTGCAAATTGTTTTCTCCCAGGCTTCATTGAGCATGCAAGGCACTGAGTAATATTCATTGGGATAATGTCTGCTCAAATTCCAAACACAAAGCTACCACACTTTTTCCAAAGGAAAAAAAGGTATCTGAAGTGTTTGCTTTCAAACCATTTAATCTTTTACCTCTGCAGAAAAGATGTTTTCTCTCTGTTTATACATCCAGAACAATAATAAACCTTTTTATCCGAGGGGAAAAAAAAACATTAAAAATGTCTTACAATTAATCCTTTTAAGAGTCCTTCTAAGGCAAATGGAATCTCTGGGGATTAAAGGAGCACTCGTTACTCACTTTGCAGGGTCACCAAGAGGAGTTGGGTTAATGGCAATTAATCAGCAAGAAATGCACATTCCCAGAGGCTTTATTCCTTCCAGGATCTGAAGGAAACTATGAGGAAGATGGAGAGGAACTGGAGAGACAGGACAAGAGGGAATGGCTTCAAACTGACAGAAGGGAAATTCAGGTTCATATGGAAGAAATTCCTCCCTGTGAGGGTGGGGAGGGGCTGGGATGGAATTCCCAGAGAAGCTGTGGCTGCCCCTGGCAGTGCCCAAGGCCGGGCTGGATGGGGCTTGGAGAGACCTGGGACAGTGGGAGGTGTCCCTGCCATGGCAGGGAATGAGATGATCTTTGGATTCCTTCCAAACCCAAACCATCCCAGGATTCCAGGATTCCATTTTCATGACCATGTGTGCATTTCCAGGGTGTGCACATGGGAATATACCCAATGCAGATACCCCTTCCCAATGAAAAAAAAAAAATCAGGAAAACTCTGAAAACTCATGAACCCCCTGAGCAGCTTTGCTGAGTGCCCCAGCACTTGTCCTCTGCTGGCTCGGAGCAGAGCTTTGGCTTCCTCCGCAGTGATACCAATCCCATCCCTCCACGTGCAGAACAGGTGCCCCAGATTTGTTTCATTCCCTTTTCCTGCTAAATCCTGCCAAGAGGCTGCTCCACCTTCCCTGCCCTGAGCTGCAGTGACAGACTGACAGGTGCTGCCAGCGAGGGGCCAGCGACAGCAGGACACAGTTTGGCTTTTCCTGGGATTCAGTTGATGCCAGGATGATTTTTAGCTTTTGATTTTATACCCCTCTCACACACTCTGTTATAGTTTGATGTATTCTCAGTGCTTTTAGCCCACACACTGTGACTTCCCAAGGCTGATAACTCAGCTCAGCCCCACGGCACCGTTAAACCAGGAGAGCAAACATCCTGGGAGCCCCAGACACCAAGGGCCTCTCCAGAACACATTTTTGTAAACTAAGACAAACCCATCCAAAAAGAAAGCTCCTCAGAACAAAGAGTTCACTTGAGCCTCTCATTGGGGAATCTTTGATAAATATGTTAATTTTGCAAGGCCTATAATTGTGTGCATTTTGGTGTCCATGCATTTTCAGGGCATTCCACCTGGACCAAGTGCTGCACCCAAGGATCCTGAAATAAATCCTGAGATAAAAACCCCTTTTCCCCATAAACCTTCTGCTTTGGTTTTAATTTTAAGACCAGGGAAAGACAACAAATAAGGCACAAAAGCAAGGCAAAGCAGCAGCACAGGCAGCTCCAGGAGGCCTCTGGCAAAGCAGCCTCACAAAATGCACAGTCCCAGAATGTTGGATTAGGAAATAAAGAGCATTGTCTGAACTCTTGTCTTCAATTTGCTGGCGGACCTGGATGTTCTCACTGCTCGGGGAGTGGGTGTTACCAGGCCCTCACCTTGTGGTTTATGTGAGCTTTGGGATTTATTGTGAGATTTGGGGTTTGTTGTGAGATTTGGGGTTTATTGTGCTCCGCAATCTGAACCCGACAACCTCCCAGAGGTTAAAATGTGGCTAAAAAACCATAATTCAGCCACTTTAGCACAGAGCTGAGGCTTAGCATCAACTGCCACCCCGTTTAAGTGTTTGTTTGCTTGCAGAAAATGCTGATTAAAAGGTAACTCCCTCCAGCTCAGAGAAACATTGGGGGGTTGGGTTGGAAGGGGCCTTAAATCCCATCTTGTCCCATGGTCAGGGACACCTCCCACTGTCCCAGGCTGCTCCAAGTCCTGTCCAGCCTGGTCTTGGACACTTCCAGGGATCCAGGGCCAGCCACAGCTGCTCTGGGCACCCTGTGCCAGGGCCTGCCCACCCTCCCAGCCAGGAATTCCTTCCTTTTTCTATTCCAACCCTGCCCTCTGGCAATTTGAAGCTGTTCCCCATGTCCTGTCCCTCCACCCCTTGCCCAAAGTCCCTCTCTATCAGCCAAGCTGCAAAACACAAGGCTCAGGTTCAGCTGGGACCCTCCCTGGCTGAATCCCTGTTGGGATTCGCTGCTCCTGAGCTTGGAGGAGCTCATCCTTGAATATTATCCAGCTTTCCTCCCTCCAGGGCTTTATCCCAGGGTGCTGAACCAAGCAGATCAGTTTATCAGCTCAGTTATTATCAAAAGCAATGAACAACACTGCTTGCATTGTAAATGAAAAGGGGAAAGCAGCAGATAAAATAATCTCCTACTTGAAAATAAGAGCAAACTGAATTACAGTTGTCCCTGCACAGTCCTAATCCTCTCAGGACTAATGAACCTTCAGCCATTCCATGTCCTTGAAGGAGCAGCCCAAAAAAAAGGCCAATGTCTAGCAGTGATTCCTGTGCCTGGAGCTCAGCCATGCAGCCAGAGGTTCAGGATAGCATTTAACAGCACATTTTCCCATTATCAGTCTGGTTTTTGTGTCTTTTTTTTTCCATAAAATTCACATTTAAACTCCAGCCATCAGCTGCTTCCCACTGAAGAGTGGCCAGGAATCAGCGGCCTTGCGAAGGGAACATCTTTCCTGGGAAATCAGCATATTCTCTGAGGGAAAACATGTGGGAAAAGAAGAAATCCTCACAAGAGACAGCAAAGAAAATCCTTGTTATTCCTCATACATTGCAGAGCTTGTGCAGTTTCTCCTGGATGAAAAGTTAAACTCGACCTTTGCGCTCCTGCCAAGGTCGGTGAGTGCTGCTCCTGCAACTCAGACTTGCCTGAGGCCTGGTTTACCTCACACAGCAAAAAAAAAAAAAAAAATCATATAAAGAATCTTAAAACTTCAGGAAAATGAGAGGAAATCGAAAAGTTTGGGACAGTTCTCCATCGTTTTCATTTTTCCCTTCTCTTCCATCCATCTCGTGGGAATCCTTTGTTTGCAATGAGGGAAATGTGGGTTTAGAGAGGCTGTGGAAGGCATTTCCCAAGGAGAGGATTCTGCTCCAAACCAGCCCTGTCCTCCATCACTTATCCCTCTGGATGTGTTATCCTCATTATTTTTTGTCAAAAACACGGAAAATTGTGTTACATCCAATCCTCCAAAGCAGCTTCTCCTGGGTTACATCATCCAGTCCATGCCCAAGTTGCAAAGTGAATTTCTGTAGCCAAAGCAGGACACAAAAACATTCCCATGCTGAGCTGCACGCAGGAAAAACACAGCCCAAGGAACTTTAATAAAGAGCTGTGCTCCAAAACCATTATTTTTATATTTAACTAGGGCTTCATAATGTCATTAAAAATTTAGGTCAAGCACACGATGTCCAAAGGTTCTCAGGGAACACGAGGATAACATTATCTGCCAGGAATTGATGTCCACCGGTGGGTAGCAGCAGGTAGCAGTTAATTGAAAAGTGCCTTATCTCTAATTATTCTGCTCCATGCTCCTTAGCAGCCCCATTAGAGTGAATACACAAGAAGCAGCCTTAAATACTCCTGAGCCTGATGTAAAAAGGATATTTGGGATGGTGATACTCTTATTTTAATCCATGTTTTCCAGAGGCAGCCCCTGTTTTTAGGCTGTATCCGTGATGTTTTCTGAGCCATTCCCAGGCCTTATCATTTCACAATGCCTCTGTGCCACAAATACAAAATTTAATCCAACTTTAGGGGGTTTTTTTTGTATGTTAATTCTGCAAGGCCTATAATTGTGTGTATTTCACTGTATATGAATTTTCAGAGCATCCCACCTGGACCAAGTGCTGCACCCAAGGATCCTGAAATAAATCCCAAGGTAAAAACCCCTTTTCCCCATAAACCCTGCTTTGATTTTAATTTTAAGACCAGGGAAAGGCAACAGGCCCTTGCAGACCCAAGACAAGAAAAGGACTGAAAATGGATATTTGCATCCCAAATCCCTTCTTGTGGCAGCCACGTGCTCTGGGGCTTCTCCCATCCCTGGGAATTCCACCTGGCAGCAGAAATAAACAGATTTTTCCAGGCTATCCACATATCTACATGTGCTTATCAGGATCTCTCTTGATTCTTGTCCTGATATGGATTTAGGGCTGAGGATAAAAGAGCCCCAGCAGTTGAAAGTGAGATTTCTCTGAAATTAAACCCCACTTTAATCCAGGGATCATTCTCCCAGCTCTGCCCTGACAAAACTTTGTGGCACTGACAGAGAGGGAGAACTTGGAGGCTGGAAAACAAGATCATGGAATGATGCTGAGTTAGCAAGAGCATAAAGCAAAGCAAGATAACTGATTTTCCAATTGCATTTAATTTGGGGAGTTTAAGACTTAACTAAAGAGAAAATTGTGGAAACTTCGTGGAGCCAGAAGCCATTAGCAGGCTCTAACTCTATATTAGTTTAAAGGGATTCTGTCAAGTGCATTTTGAGCCTTTAAATTTTTTTTTTCCATGTAATTAATGTCCCTGCAACATTAGTTCCAGTGTCTTTGAAGTTGGAAAATAGTGTTTGCTTCCTTATCTTCCCTGACATTGCACCTCCCCTCACGTCTCCTGTGGAGCCTCATTCCAGCTCTAGTTTGATTTCTTTTTAGTGAGCCTCAGTGATATTCCTGATTCCTGCTTTCCCACAGATCTCTGGGATGCTTTGCAAGCAGCCAGAGCCTCTCCTGGGGTTTGGGACACTGAGAGGCAGCAAAGAAATTCAGCTTGGTGCCATTTAGAGAGGTGAAAAAAACATTTTGGTTTCTGTTTGGGCCAAATCTCTTTTAGAACTGTTGGGAAAATATTAATACTGGCAAATTTTATTAAATAAAAAAATATGGATTGATTGATCCTCATTCCCCTTTTGTTAGGCTGACCATCACTGCAGTTGCTGGTGGAACACAGAGAATTAAGGAGCAGCTTAAGGTGCTTGATTTCCACAAGTTCCCAGGCGAAATTCCTTCATCTGGGGAAATTATCATTTATTAAATCCAGGAAAAATGGCTAAAATTCCAACTGATGGACTTGGATGAGTCCAAGCAGCAACTCCTGGGAGATGGCAGCCACTTTTTCCAGAGTTAGGGACCAAGGCTGGCAGTTAAACCTGGATATAAATAAGCTGTGCAGTAATTAGCATTCCAAATGCTCTGTGGCAATTCTGCCTGGAACATTGTGTTATCACTCTCCCGCTTTTAACACGGCTTTGGGGGAAAATAAACACCTCCAAAATGCGGAGACTAAGTTTAAATTCCTTATTTTTGCCGTGGATTTGGAGGTCCCTTCAGTGCAGGGTTTTGCTGCCTCCGTGAGAGAAGTGCAAAATTGTGTTAACAGAAGTTTTCCTTTCCCTCTTCCCATCAGGGATATTTCAGTTCTTGTCACACAAGGAGCACGCTGGGATCAGGGGAGATTCCAGCTGCCAGGAAACACAGGAATAACTTGTGTTTACATCACCAACTTTAATTATTCAGTCAGCAAAACAACCTGAAAAAAGCCATGAAAAGCAGAAATTCCTCGGTGCTCATGGTGTGCTCCTCCCTTTGGAAAGAGCTGGGCCCACGAAAACAGATTATCCCAACATCAAGAAACACCCAGGAAAATTATAATCCTATTTAGACTGGTGATGCTTTTATGGTGCTTAAAGAATCAGAAAATGCTGTGCCCTGAGTTGCCACAGTTCATCTGCCACAGATTTCCTATCACTTATTTCCTGACATCAATTTCCACGGAAATCTCTCCCAAGCAAAATTGCTTCGGGTAATTTTAAACCTCTTTATTTTTATTTTTAAACCTCTTTATTTCTCATAATCATTTATTAACCACAGCCCCTTCTTTTCAAAGCCCTCACAATCAGCGCTTGCTTTCTGTGAAATACTTGAAGCAGTTTTGAGGAGCCACAAAGTCTCTCCAGCCAACACCCAAACCAGCCCCATTGCAGCCACTTTTTCAACCCCACCAGGCTCCAGATGGGCTCTGACCCAAATCCTTCCCTTTCTGAGAGTGGTCAAACTCCCAGGGCCACTCCTGAGTCCTTCTCAAAGTCACTTTGTCAACGCTGGTGCTTTAAAGAGCATTTTAAGGGATGTTTTCCTCAGGGTCACTCATGGCCTCAGCCTTTGCTCCAAGCCACAACTTGGCATGTGAGACATCTCCAGCAGAGAATATTTTCCTTTTCCCCAGCGAAACTCCAACTCCCTCCTTCCCCTGGTGCCCAGAATTGATGTTGGCAGCTCTGTGCTCCAAGTAAGAAGCAGAGTTTATCAGTTTAAGTGACTGCAAAAAAGCCAGGATGAGCATCTTTGATACCACACAAAAATTACGAGGCTGCTCAGCACTGACAGGCTCAAATTTGCAGCCACGCAGAGAAAATTCTCAGCTCTTTCTGGTTCATATTTTATTCCTATCCGAGCCTGGAGCCTCCTAAACTTTGATTTAAATTCATATTCCACCTAAGAGCAACAAAAATCTCCCAAACCTGAGCCCACAACTGCACTGCCAGAAGGGATGAGGAGCTTGGGGGCAGTTTTAGCCTGGAGACAGTGATTGTGTAAGGGAGGAAAAAAGCTGATTTTTCAAAAATTTCCATTGTTTTCCCTCAGAATTCAGAGATTTTAAGAAATTAAAAATAGTGGGATCTATCCAGGCGTTGTTGTTGCCACACAGCATAAATTTACCTATTTCTAAATCCCATTTATAGCTTGCAAGTCTTTTGTGCCTCCCCAAGGATGGTGATGCAAATTAGATTATTCTCTTTAATTACCACACCTTTATTACCTGGCAGACAATGGGTGAGGCAACAGCATTCAGAATGTGCACGGATTTTTATGCTTATTCTATTTTGAAGGGAATTTATCCAATGGTTTCCTGGTGGAAAACCTCTTCACGTGGAATTAAACACCTGAAGGTAACAACAAACAGCAAAAGGCCTCAAAGATCATCGAGTCCAGCTGAGGTTTGTGCCTCTGGAATTCTCTCCATTCTCTTTTTTTACCCTTTCCAAGCCCCCAGTTTGAGTGTCCAAGCTCCAGGATTGATATTTTGGCTGATATTTTACTGCTGGCAGTGACACCAAGCCCCATCCAGGAAAAGGCCTCAAAGATCATCGAGTCCAGCTGAGGTTTGTGCCTCTGGAATTCTCTCCATTCTCATTTTTTACCTTTTTTTTACCTCTTTACCCTTTCCAAGCCCCTAATTTGAGGTGTCCAAGCTCCAGGATTGATATTTTGGCTGATATTTTACTGCTGGCAGTGACACCAAGCCCCATCCAGGAAAAGGCCTCAAAGATCATCGAGTCCAGCTGAGGTTTGTGCCTCTGGAATTCTCTCCATTCTCATTTTTTACCCTTTCCAAGACCCAATTCAAGCTCCAGGATTGATATTTTGGCTGATATTTTACTGCTGGCAGTGACACCAAGCCCAATCCTGCTCCTTTCTGCTCCAGGAAATCCTCAGGATGCCTCAAACTGCAGAGAGGGAATCAACCTTCCCTCTTTTAATCTCCCCCCAAACACACCATGGTGATGATAATAAAGAGAATATCAACAATAATAATGATTATAAGTGATATGTTTGTGTCACTCAGCACCTCCAGCACAGCATCCAAGGGAGGTCTCAGCCCTGCTGGAGCAATAAAAGGGATAAATCCACCAAGAGAAGAAGGAGAATTATTCAATTTTGTTTGGAGAGGCAGAGGAAGGAGGAGGAAGCCAAGGACTCTGCATGTGCAGAGGACACAGCAAAACCTCTTTCACCCTGAGCCTTCCATCCCCAGCCCTGAAAAAGGTGAAAAATTCTCTTTAATCAGGGGAAAACACATGGAATGAAATGGGCCTGGTGTGGTGTCCAACTAGAAATACAGGAATCCTGCGTTTTCAGGGAAAACTTCTGCGATTTCAGCTGAAAACTTCCATGATTTCAGCCAAAAAATTCCATTATTTCGGCTAAAAACTTCTGCAATTTCAGCCAAAATCTTCCATGATTTCAGCTAAAAAATTCCATTATTTCAGCACAAAACTTCCATGACTTCAGTGGAAAACTTCCAT
>VZRF01001108.1:316129-349962 GCA_013396875.1 Vireo altiloquus | reverse complement strand
AAAAGGCCTCAAAGATCATCGAGTCCAGCTGAGGTTTGTGCCTCTGGAATTCTCTCCATTCTCATTTTTTACCTTTTTTTTACCTCTTTACCCTTTCCAAGCCCCTAATTTGAGGTGTCCAAGCTCCAGGATTGATATTTTGGCTGATATTTTACTGCTGGCAGTGACACCAAGCCCAATCCTGCTCCTTTCTGCTCCAGGAAATCCTCAGGATGCCTCAAACTGCAGAGAGGGAATCAACCTTCCCTCTTTTAATCTCCCCCCAAACACACCATGGTGATGATAATAAAGAGAATATCAACAATAATAATGATTATAAGTGATATGTTTGTGTCACTCAGCACCTCCAGCACAGCATCCAAGGGAGGTCTCAGCCCTGCTGGAGCAAAAAAAGGGATAAATCCACCAAGAGAAGAAGGAGAATTATTCAATTTTGTTTGGAGAGGCAGAGGAAGGAGGAGGAAGCCAAGGACTCTGCATGTGCAGAGGACACAGCAAAACCTCTTTCACCCTGAGCCTTCCATCCCCAGCCCTGAAAAAGGTGAAAAATTCTCTTTAATCAGGGGAAAACACATGGAATGAAATGGGCCTGGTGTGGTGTCCAACTAGAAATACAGGAATCCTGCGTTTTCAGGGAAAACTTCTGCGATTTCAGCTGAAAACTTCCATGATTTCAGCCAAAAACTTCAATTATTTCGGCTAAAAACTTCTGCAATTTCAGCCAAAATCTTCCATTATTTCAGCCAAAAACTTTCATGATTTCAGCTAAAAAATTCCGATTTCAGCTGAAAATTTCAATTATTTTTCAGCCATAAACTTCCATGATTTCAGCTGAAAACTTCAATTATTTTTCAGCCAAAAACTTCCATGACTTCAACTAAAACTTCCATGACTTCAGCCAAAAACTTCCATGATTTCAGCTGAAAACTTCATTATTTTTCAGCCAAAACCTTCAATTATTTCAGCTGAAAACTTCCATGATTTCAGCCAAAAAATTCCATTATTTCAGCACAAAACTTTCATTATTTCAGCTGAAAACTTCCATGACTTCAGCCAAAAATTTCCATTATTTCAGCTAAAAACTTCTGCAATTTCAGCCAAAATCTTCCATGATTTCAGCTAAAAAATCTCTCCCGAGGGGAAAAAAAGGGGGGAAAAACAAGAAAAATAATAAAAAGCCTCCTGCAATTACTTCTGCAATTACGAATTGTCACCATCTCCTCTGCAGTGCTCCCAAATAACATTTTAAACACAAACCTGAGGAAAACAAGGGAATTTTTTCCATTCTTTGCTCGTTTTGGGCTTTGCCTGCAACAGTTCTCTGCATTTATCTCACAGCCATCCCAAAACTTCCAAATTATTTCTAATTCCAGGAATATTTGCAGGGGAACTGAGAGCAGCTCCATTCTCAGCCAGAACCAGGAGAGATTCCTGCCTGGTTTACACAGTTTGTTATAAATTTCCCCCTAAACAACCCCGCTCTCATCAACCTACCTCATTAATCCTGCCTCGTTAATTAATCCCCCTGTTCTCCAGAGCACAGTTATCCAATCTATCGCCTTGGGGAGATGGTTTTTCCTTCCAGCACCAGCCTTGCTCCTGGTTTGGATGCTGGAATTGTTCAGGGAGCTCCAGGAAGGGGCTTGGAGCAGCCTGGCACAGTGGGAAGTGTCCCTGCCCATGGCAGGAGTGGCACTGGATGGGATTTAAGGTCCCTTCCAACCCAAATAATTCCATGATTTTTATTATTTATTCAGAACTTAACCTCAGACTTTAGCAAAATGGTGAGGAATGATTCTGTTAAGTGTTTAAAATCCACTTTTTACCAGCGAATCATTACCAGGAATAAAAGTCACTGGAATGTTTGGGATGCTGAAGTCAAAAAACAACCCAAAAATTCTGGTAAAAAGAAGTAGAGGAAAGGCTAAAAAGCAAAGGAAAAAGTGACATTTTCCACTCATTTATTTGGCAAAAGTCAATAAAATACGAGCAGATATCTGCACAAAGCAAAGCACCCCAAGAAAAGCACTTTGGTGCTGTGGTTCCGTAGGGAAAACCCTTCCTGTGGCAGCTCACAGTGGGGATACCAGCAGGACACAACACCCCTGGGAAGCCCAAATCCCCCCAGATCCTCCCCTGGGGCAACAAAGAGCCCAGGACAGGTGATGGTTGCAGTTCCCAGAGCACATCCCAGCTCCTGCAGGGATTTGCGAGGAACAAAACCCCAAAAACAGCCAACCCTGAGCTGATTGAGGTGCCAAAGCCAAGCAAGGAGCAGCTCCAAAGAGAAAAATCCCCAGAGGATTAAAAAAAAAATCAGACTTTTTGGCAAAGAGAAGACACCAAGTCCCACCTATATCTAAGGAAAAGTCTGCTCCCAAACATTTAAATTCCCTTAGTGATAATCTTAATGCAAATTCACTGCTGTTGAGCTGTTCTACGCCAGGCAGAGAAGACTCATTTGTTTAAAACTAATCTGCAGTTTCTTTCTGAGAGTTGCACAAAGTTCCCAAGTTGTTGGGCTGGTAAATCTTTGAATAAATAAAAAAAAAAGAGAAAAAGCAGATTGCCATTTATTCAGGAAGTAAATTTCAGTGAAAAGTAAATTTTATTGCAGTCCAATTCAGCTGTATCAGCCCACAGGGGCTGTTGGGAGCCTGGCAGCTCCAGGGCACCTCAAGCCTGAGTGTGCATTAAAAGAAGTGACTGGAAAAGTTGGGAAAATGCAAACAATTTTTTAAAAAACAGCTGTTTTCTTTTCATTCCTATCAGGCTTTGGTAAACACAGAAGGTGCCAAACTGCAGCAGATTGCAAATACCCAAAGCTTGGCTTTTTCTGCACCATTGCCACCCGAGCTGATCATGGGGAAGAATTAATAACTAAGGGTAATTATCTGAGTGGACAGTTTTTGATATGCTGAACTCAGTGGGGTTTGTGAACAGCTTGTGGCTCTGCCTTTCCTCAGTTCAAGTCAGTTATTATTTCAAAAGCACCTTTAAACATGTAAAATATAATAAAATTATTATATTGCTCTCCCAAGCCGCAAACACTTTAACCCAGCTTTACTTTCACTTCCTTTACTTCCACATACACCATTTACATCCTCTGTTAAACGACAAATATTTTAGATAAAGGAGGGAAAAAGAGAGAACCGAAGGAAAAACAACTTCTGCTTCTGTTGCCATTCCACTTTGCTTCCTGCACAGAGAATTTCCAATATCCAAGTAACAATTCCAGACCAAATTGGAGCTGTGGGGTCACAGATCCCCTTTGAGAGGCACCTTTCCCCAGGGGGAGGGCGGCAGGGTTTTATTTTCTGTCTCTGCCTAAGCGTCGGATAAATGATGTGCTAAAAGCAGATGGTAAAACTCTTCCTAGATATGCTTGGAAAAATTGGACTTGCTGGGAGTAGTCCCAGGGGCCTTTTCTCCGAGCATTCCTGTACAAGGAGAAACAATTATTTTCCTTTTGGCTGCTGTCGTGTCCTGCTGAGGGAAGGCTGCGCCGGAATGATGAACTCCGTGAAGGGTGAAATGAGGGTTGCTGCTGCTGCTTCGTGTATTCAGTGCTGGAGAGTTTGGGCTCCCACAGACCTGGCAGGACTTTTCTGGCTGCACTCACAGCCTGGGCTTGAGTTTTGTTCAAAGTGCTGCTCTCTGAGGTCATCTGGCTGAGGAGAACAGGGGTGAGGAACTGCTTGGGGTGAACCCTTCCAATGGGGATGTGGAGCACATTGCTTCTCCTCACGATTCATTCCCACTGATGCCTTAAATGGCTCCCTAGAAACAGAGAGCAGACAGGAATAAAGGAATAAAGGAGGGATTGATTGGAAAGGCCTTCAGAGGTCACACTCTGGGCTCCAGAGGCTCCTGCCTCAGTGCATCCCAAAATGGACAATGACAGCTCCCGAGTTCTTCCCACTTTGATATCAGCATCAATTTACTAACTAGAACTCAGCTGATGATGGAATTTGCCCAAGCTTGCCCCCCTGTCCCCAAGATGAAGGTTTGCAGTTGTTGGGCCCAGGAGGGTCTGGGTGTCCTTGGAGAGCGAGCTGGAGAGGCTTTGTTATGTCAGTGTGAGCATGAGAGAACAGCACTGAACGAGCTCCAGGGACCTGCAGAGTCACACTGGGCACTGCAGGGCTGGGAACAGAGAAAAGTTCAAACCTAAAGCATCACCACCCTTTATCAATAAACTGTTTTTACTGGTGCTGAGCTCAGTGATGAACCCTCAGGCCTCACTGAGACTGAGTTTTAGCCCCACAGCTTCCCAGCCCTCTGATGGATTTGCCCATACATTTCCCAAGCTAAGCAGTGACAACCTTGTGTCCTCAACACACAGAGGATGGAGGAAGAACCCAAAAAACCTCAGCACCGAAGGCATCCACCTCGCAAAAATAACTCACTCAGCTTCACAGGAATGAGAAAAAGGCTGGAATCCCTAAAAACCTGCTTAAGCTTTTGTCAGACTTGCCACGATCTCGACTGCCAGGAAAACAAATTCTCTCTGAGCCCATAGCCCTCAGTTAGGATCTCAGTGATTTAATTAAAAAGGAAAAGTTTCCTCCTACAGCCAGGAGGCACCTGGAAGTACTGGACAGTTGGAAAGAAGAGAAAAACAGCTCTGGGGTATTGTTAAAAACATCTGGGTATGAAAAAACCTTCATCATTTAACAACTTGTGCAGACTAAATGCTGAATTTCAAACTCGGCCCAAACCAGAATCTCCTTTCCTTGAGTTCAACCTGGGCTGCAGAGGCTCTTCCACAGCTGGAAGCATCACCTCTAAAACAGCATTTTCAGCACCCACGTGTGCAAAATGTGCATTATTCTTAGGAAAAAGCCCATCCTTCAGGGATCCAGAGCCAGGTTTTTTGGGCTGAGGCAGCTAAAGCTTCCCAGACTTATCAGGAGCAAACAGAAGCACCTGGAGCCTCTCACAAAGGTAAACAAAATCCAAATTATACCCCAGAGCTTTTGTCCTTCTCACTGCACTGGGGGGGAAAAATGGAGTTGACAGCTCTCCTGAAGAATTCCAGCGGCAGAGAAGTGTCCCGAGCCAAACTCCGCTGCTGAGATCCTTCCCTGAGCCTGTCCCTTTGTCCCACAGGGACATCTCCTCCTCACACAAACAGGGAATTAAGAGCAGAACTCCAGCTCCGATCCCGCTGAAGGAATAAACATTTGTTTTCTCTGGAGATGGGGGATGTTGTCTTTGCATTGGGGCGCATTCAGAACCCCAATTAAGCCCGGAGAATGCTCATTACTCTCCCTGAATGCTCAAAAACACAGAAGGAAATCTGCTTTTTGCCTCATTTCACCAAGGATTTCTCCAAAAGCCTAAAGGAAGAGATTTTCATGGATCCGGAAAAGAGACCAACTATTCCTTGAAAACTGGTCCATTCCTGAATTCACTCATTTCTTCTGAACCCCAAATGCCAGAAACAAATCATCACCATTTCCATTTGGGGGTAGTTTTTTTTCTAGAAAGCACTGGAAGCCTTCCAGCTCCAGAGCAGATTCCCTAAGGAGAATGGAAACAAAAATATTTCCTTCAAACAGGGCTTTTACAAAGACTTTGTTTGTTTGTTTGTTTTGTAAAACACCATTTTCTTAAGCACCAGCACACAGGTTTTTCTCACACTCACTTTACACCTTTTTAACTCACAGCACTTTTAGAGAATTCATTCCTATTTTCACCTTGGATGTCCCAAAAAGCTGCTTTTTTTTTTTTTTCCTGGCATGGATCCTGCTTTTTCTACCCTGAGAAAAATACCTCGAGTTGGATTTTTTTTGGTTCTTTTAAATGTCATTTTTATTCCTCGCTCCACAACGGCTCCAAACCCCAGAACGCTGCGGAATTTTACTTTTAAAGAGGTGTTTTTATCAAGACGCCGTTCTCATCCTCGCGCAATATCTCATTTTCCCAGCAGTTGATTAAAATCCATCCCGTTTCGCTGGGATACACCCAGCGACACTCCCCTGATGCAGAGATACACAGAGGAGATAAAAGAAAATAATACATCACTGGCAGCGCTCGGAACATTGCTAAAAGCAGATATTCAGTGCCTACTTATCTTTTATGTATACAGATATCCGCGGTGACAAATAGCCTATTATGGTCTGTGATTGACTGAAAATAGGGAGCAGAAGCTGGAAAAGAATCCTGAATAAATCCGAGGAGCAGATCCCCAGATCGTATTTCACATTATGCACCTGCAGGTTGCCCACAGGGAAAGGAAAATAGGAAACAATTTGGTTTTAGTGTGGCTCCAGCACGACTGGAGCTGGTTGTGGATTCTTCCAGTAATTAATCCAACAAGCAGGATTTGGGTTTGCCACTGGATGAGGTGAATTCCAGCATCTCCAGCAGGACCAGGAGGCCTTGACCCTACAGGGCTCGTCAGGAAAGAGGGTGAGAAGTGCATCAGAACTCATTAAATAATTAAAAAGTCATCAGTACGTCAGGGGATTTCTCTCTGAGCTCAAGGGCACTTGTGCACAACACCTTCAGTAAAATCCTCGTGGCTGGCAGGGAAAAATCCTTGAGCTGCTTGGATTTCTCCTCACTTTCCACTTGGGCGAATTCCCATTGTTTTTTGGGGAAGCACAGCCCTCAGTGGTGTCCCCAGGAGTTTGGATGTTGACTTCTAAGGTTCCAAACATCACAATTCAGCGACAGCCTTGCAGAGAAACTGAAAGTTTGGCACCCAAAATACCTTCTGGTGCAAATTCCCAACAGGCTGTGGTTTCACTGGGAATCCTGTGCCTGCTGGAATATTTTCCAGCAAATTTCAGCAGTTGCTGTCCCGAATCTGTCGGAGTTGGACACCAAAGTCCTAAAATTCCCAGTTAGATTTGCACTCCTGGTGAATTAACCAAGGATTCCGTGGCCTTACAAATTATCAAATCTTTAATAAAAGCTGCTCTTGTCCTAATTACTTTCCTCCATCCCATCCATAGACTTAAAACAAGCATTTAAACTCCTCTCCGCAGACAGATAAATCCATAATTACCCAACTGAGATTTCTTTGCCTTGGTTTTTTTGGGGTTTTTTTGTGAGCATCAGCTGCCAAAGAGGAGATGCTGCTCCCATCCTGCTGATCTCATCCAAAATCACTGCAGATAATCATTCTTTTCATCCTCTCCCTTCATTCCTCCCCATCCATCACTGACTCAGGAAAGCTCCTGGAATGTTTGGAATCCATCATTTACATGGGCGAGCAACACACATTTGGCTCCCTCGATAATTCTTCACCCATCAAGCCATCAATCTCTTCGCTCCTTTAATCATTTTTGTGGCTCTGCTGGGAATTTTTTTCCTGCTTTCCCAAGTCCTTCCAGACTGGAGGGCTCAGCTGAGAACGCAGAATTTCACCTGCACTCCCTCTGGAGCTCAAGCCATCAAAAAAAAAAGAGGTTCCTCCTCTTTTACCAGCTAGCCAAAATCACAATTCTCTTATTTGCCTGTTAAAACCACTTTTTTTAAAGTCCAAATTTCAGCAGCTAAACTCTGAAAATCCCTGAATCACCTTTAAAGATGTTTAAGGATTATTTTCTTCTCAACGCATTTCTATTTTTTTTTTCCAGGGAGTTCAGGAAAAAAGCTGGAAACACCAAACTTCACCAAGTTAGCTGCATTTTATCTCAAAAAAGATGATAAAAGTAATTTGATTTCCACACAAACAACGAAAATCATGATTTGCTTTCTGATTCCCGTTGAAAATTTTTGCTCAACTCCTTGAACTTCTCATTTCACCACAACAAACTCTCCAAGGCTTCCTCCCTCCAAAGTTCCAAAGGGTTTTTCTCAGGGCAGACTGGGCACAAACTGATTTAAGCTCATCTGAAGCTTTAAAAAGCATTTTTGGAGGGAAGCTCTGCAGCTCCCCTCTGTCTTTTTGACGCTCCTGAACCTTTCTTCTTCCCGGGCCTGAAGTTTTCCACAGGAAACCTGAGTTCTGAGGAGAAAATTCACCTTCCAGTGGCTCGCAAGGGAGGTCAGGCGCAGCTTAGATGCTTTTCAAGCCGAATAAACACCAACAACCTCTGGAAACCCAACTTTTCCCAGCATTGAGGGAGGTTCCTGCAACAACACTTTGAACCCTGCGCTCATTTCGAGCTGTTAAAAATCACCTCATCCCTTCCACTCAATAATTTTCTGATTTATTACAAAAAGGTGAGAGGTCCTCCCTCCCCTCACCAATTACCTGAGCCCCTGGGTGCTCTCTGATGTGTCTTTGCATGAATAACTTTGTTTTCAGACTTCCTTGTCCTTCTCTGACTTAAATTATTTGTCAAACAAGAGCAATTTTCCCCTCGCAGAAGGCAGCTAATTAGCGTGGCGGGCTGTCACTTTGTCACACCGTGGTGACAAACAATGCAGGAGATTAAAGAGTTGCTAATTGGCTGATACTTTTAGTAGCAATTTCAGCCTGTTAATGCAGCGAGAAAACATTGAAAAGTTGTTTTGATCAGGCTACGGAAAAAAAAATTCAACAAAATCAGCTTTTTCAAGAGGAAGAGTGTTGTCCCACAGGAGAAATCCCAAAGGCAGGAAGCCCTTCCAGTGTGGGATTAAGGAAAATTACTGCTCTGGGTGTTTTAGGAATGTTCTGCCAGCAGAAGGAAGTTTCTTATAAATTATTCTTGGATTTAGGCACCGTTGAGGGAAAATGGACGTGGGGGAGGGGATAAAATGTAATTAAAACACAAATTATGGACATCTTTAAGGATATTGGGACAACAGCTTCTTGCAAGAGGAAGGTTTGGGTTGGAAGGGACCTTAAAAATCATTTTGTTCCAACCCTCTGCCATGTCAGGGACACCTCCCACTGTGCCAGGCTGCTCCAAGCCCCAATGTCCAGCCTGGTCTTGGGCACTGCCAGGGATCCAGGGGCAGCCACAGCTGCTCTGGGAATTCCATCCCAGCCCCTCCTCACCCTCACAATAAAGAATTCATTCCCAATATCCCACCTAAACTCCCTCTCTGTCCCTTTGAAGCCATTCTCCCTTGTCTTGTCACTCCATGCTCTTGTAAAGAGTCTCTCTCCTCCGAGGAATTCTGTTGGAGTCTAGGAAAAGCTTGGGAACTTTTCCTGCTCCTCTGGGTGTTGTTTTACCCTCAGAGCTCCTCAAAAAAGGCTTGGCCTGCGAACCAAGCTCGTGGGAGCATTTACCCCCAATTCTGGGTGAGCTGAGAGCACCAAAGGAATGAGGAGATGTTGTTTAGTGCAGCACAGAGTGTGGAGTTGGAGTTTTTAGGTTTTGCTATATATAAATTATATGGGATCAAGATGGAGATTCTAGGCTGTTGGCTTCTTCTTCTTCATCTTCTTCTTTCTTCTCCTTCTCTTCCTTTTTCCCTCTGACATGAGTTCCTGTGGTTTGTTAATTGGTAGATAGAATTTAGTGTAGAGGAGACATGTCAGTGAGGTTGATATTTACTGGTTTTGGGAACAAAATAAGATAGGTAAAGTTTTCTAACTGGTTGATAATAGATATAAAAGCTACCTGCTTTGGGTAGCCATTGCCATTCTGCCCTCGTGTTCCTGGAGGTCACAGCACAGTCTGTGCCTCCCAAAGTTTGATGAGAAAGAAAAATAAATAAGCCTTGAAACAGCAGAAAGAAGCTTCATTTCATCTTTTTGGAGCATGGGACACTGAAATAAGGAACACAGCTGGGCCAGGAGTCAGGGTCCAAAGAACAGCCCCTGACAGAATTCCAAACTACTCCAGCATGAAAGTCTGACCAAAAGATTGCCCAGATTTCCCCAAAACAACCTGAAACTTCTCTGCAGCCACGGAGGAGGAGTTAGGAAAGCCTGAGAGGGGACAGAAGGACCTTTCAGCTACAGACAGCTAAGCAGCACAAGACAAGATAATCAGGGTAATTATGAATATTTGGATTAAAATGAACAGCATTAATTTTGTGGCTCTTGGTAAATGTAGAGAGGTTTGCAGGGGTGGGCAGCAGTGAGGTCAGTGCTCAGTGTTCCTCCCCACACCTGCCAGACCACTGAGGAAAACCAAATTTTCATAGCTGAAAACACAGCAGGGAACTGCTCTGAAAGACCCTGGGGTGCTCTCTTTTCCTGGGGAGGAAAATCAGAGAGGGAAACATTTAGAAATATAAACAATACTCACAGTTCGGGGAAGGTTGGGATACAAAAGCCTGGATGAGCTTCAATCCTGTGTTTCGTTGCCATGGCCTTGGTAAATCTTTTCATTTCTTAAGGAATCCTGGAACAAGAGGTGGTAAAGAACCACGCTTGGGAATATCTCCCACCCTGTCCTGATCAGTTCAGCAAAGGAGTCAGAGCTGCTCTTCCACCTCAACTCCTTTCACCCGGAATTTTCTGGTTCCTCCAGGAAAAACAAGGAAATGAAATAAACCATGAAAGGGAATAAAACACCTCCATGTAGCCTCCATGACCAACAGCACAGAGCCTGAGGCAGCCTCCCCCAAATGAACAAATTCAGAACTTTTTTAGGTGCCCTAAAATGCTCAGGTAGGGATCTGCAGTCCTCTGGACAGTTCTCTTAATAAGGAAAACATCCTGGGAAAAACGGGCATGGAATTGGGCAAGTGTGGATGTCAAACCATCCCCAAAATCCCAGTTATTGCTGGGGAAGAGAGGTGGGGGCTCATTTTTATCGACAGAAACCTCCAAAGGCAAATAAAGACCAAGAGGAAAGGATGGAAATTCCTTTCCTGGCTCTCTGCTCCCAGTTCTCCCCTTCGGGAGCTGAGCACTCCACAACAGGAGAAGGAGGCTGGAATGTGGCAGATCCAGAGTCCCTCGTGCCTGGCTCAGGATAATCAGCAGGGACAGGACACTCTGGCCAGAGAAAAGAAGAAATTAATGAGGTTTCTGCTGGCAAAATGTTGCTTTTTGGCACCTTCAGCTCAAGTCCAGGCCACTGCTGCTTTTTTTTTCCCCCCTTCAAAAGCCCAAAACCTTCTCCTGAAGGAATTCAGGATAAAAAAGAAAACCAACAAACCAATGTTTGTGTGTTTGGAGGGATCCAAATGTTCCCACTCTACAATTTCCCTTGATTTTCCTGATTAATCTCAACACAACCATTGACACATCGCCGTCACTCATTAAAAGAGGAAAAGAACCACACAAAAGAATCTCACCCAACAAATTCCAGCTCCAAGCAGAGCTTCTAACTTCTCTCCAGCTCCTTCCCAATTTGAGGCACTAATTGCAATCAGACTCCTCCTTGCACCAAAAAACGAAGGGGAATTATGTTCTTCCCTCAGCCTTGTGTTCACAGACTGCACCGATCTTCATTGTATTAATAAATCAAATTATTCCTTCCTTTCTGTGTAAGCAGGGAATTATCCGGGAATGGAAAAATCGGAATGCCGGGGGTTGAATTGATCCCTGTTTTTACCCTTAATGGTTGTACTTCATCTGCTGCTTAACACCATTACTGCCTAAATGGGGTGGTATCAATTAACAGGATAATTACAGACTCTTCGAGGCAACAACACGGGAATGGCTGCAGAGTTTCGACCAAATTCCCAGGGGATAAATAATTCCTGAGGGCTGTGGGGTGGAGATTCAGCTCCTTGGGATGCGCTTGGTCCGCACCTTCCAGGGAAGGAAGCCATGGAAATGCAATAAAATCTCCTCATCCCTGGTTGAGTGAAATATTTGGGAATTACTGGAGAGTCCTTATTTCATGTTAAATCCCCCTGAGTAGGTGAGCTCATCCCATAACCAATCTGCTTGGAAAATAAGAGAATATTTCGGGAAGAACTCGCTGCCTGGATTTAACTCAGAGCCCTCCTGACCTTTAGTTAGGGGCTGGAATTCATCACTTTTTACCCTCCTCCATTTCCCACAAATTTTCCAGGAGCCAGAGAGAGCAGAGAGCTCAAAAATATAACTGTGATCAAGCAGAGGGGGGAAAAAAAAAAGCGTTTCAACTTTGCTCCATCCTCCTGTAGCTATTTTGGATGCTGCATGTGCAAGAAATTCCTGAGAAAATTGGCTTTTCACTCGTGCTAGGAGTTGAGATTTGTTTCAAAAACGTCAATGCATCAAATCCTCCTTCTTTGAAGCAAATTTGAAGAGTTACCTGCGAGCCTGCAGTGTTTTAGAAACACAAGTTCTAACAAGGGAGGGATGAATCCAACAGGATGAGTCCTACATGAACATGAAAATCTTGCTTTATGCATCATTTTATTTCTGTTGTGCTCCACTCTCGTTTTTAGGGTGGTTGAATAACCAGAAAAAAGTGGAGAGAAAAGAAGTGCTGGTTAAATAACCAGAAAAAAAAGAGTGAGGAAAAAGAAGTTAATGAGAACAAAACAGGTTTTTTTAAGTATTCTACCCCTGATAATCGAATGTAATCTACTGGAAATTTAACTTCTTCTTAATAGGAAGGAGAAATAAGTCTAAGAGAGCTGCTAATGAGGTTCATTTAGCACAGATTTTAATTACCCCAACACAGCCACTCGGAGATGTTCTGCTGAGATCTGAGCAGAGTTTCCCTCACAGTGCACAACCTGAAGGGTGCAGAACGAGAAAGAAAACAATGTTCCACCCTCTTAAATGACAAAAAAAACCACAATTCCAAGACAAATTAGACATTAAATAACGACTCATGCAAAATATTAAATCCTTCTAGTCCCATTTGAGGTCTTCAGGGCTGGGCCAACCACCCTGGGAATGTCCCTGAATCCTTTACCAAAGTATTTTTTCCGAGTACAATAATGAGGTTTGATTTTTTGGTTTTTTTTTTCAGTCACACCAAATATTTCTAATTAGCTTTAGTGGGATTTAATCACAGCTTTTAGGAACCACCTTTGAGTTCAGGAGCAGCAAATGAGACCTCTTAATTTTCCCAGATTCCACATCAGGCAGGATCAGGCACACCCCTCTGAGGGATGGGCACAGCCAAACCCATCCTTCTTCATCTGTTTCCTTATTCCTTTTTTAAGGGAAATTTCGAACTTTTGGTTAATCCAAGCTATCACACTTTTCTCTTTGATTTTTCACATCATTCATAGGAATTTTGCTGAGACTGTAGGTCCAGCCATGGACCACAATCACAATTTATACTGAATAATTCAGTCTCAAGAGACTTCTGCCTTTGCATCCTGAAGGAAAAGCCTGAAGGAACACGGAAAAGCCTGAAGGAAAAACAAATTCTGCATCCTAAAGGAAAAAGAGGCTCAGAAGGGATTTTATTTCTCACCCGAAGGGAGGCTGGGGTCAGTTCTTCCCCAGAAATCAGCGACAGGACAAGAGGAAATGACCTCAAGCTGTGCCAGGGGAGGTTTAGGTTGGATATTACAGAAAAATTCTCCACAGAAAAGGTTGTCCAACCCTGGAACAGCTTCCCAGGGCAGTGGTGGGGTCACCATGCCTGCAGGGATTTAAAACAATTGTGGCTGTGGCACTTCTGAATGATCCCAGAGCTCCTTTCCAACCTCAATAATTCCAAGACTCCATGAAAGAAATCAATTTTACTCTCTCAAATGTCAAGGAAAAAGGAAGGTGCTGCATCCCAGCTTGGCTTCCACCAGCGTGCCTGACCTTGTAGGCTCTGAAACCAAAACCTCCTTGGAAGTGTGTGGGTAAATAAAGGGATTGAGGCTGCCACGGTGCCGATGGGAGCAGGGATATACATAGAACACCAAGCTGTCAGCTTCCACAAAATGAGGGTTTTTTTAACCTAGAGGTGCTTTAGAAAGCGCCTTAAAACACAGCAATCTTCCAGGCTATTTTCTTACGTTCTGACATGCCAGAGGAGAAGGGATGAGGGCAGCGCTGGAGTGCTGAAGGACAAAAAACACAAAAAGGGCACTTGGAAAATCTGCAGTGCCGAAATTACCGACGTGACAATTGCTGCTCATAAAAGCCTGGAAACAAAGGAATGGGGAATTTGGGAGCTCCAGGAATGTTTGCTGCCTTTAAACCTCCCCATTTAACTCGGAGCACTTGCAGTTTTGCTTCGGGTTGCATTCGAGTTTTACTCATTTTAAATAAGCCTTAAAACGAAATATGACTGAACATCGTTCAGAGCTGGGAAAACTGGAGCCTGGCGACTGGGAATTCTTCTTATCAGAGAATCCTGGAATGATTTGNTCCTGTAGCTCCTCCAGGCCGCACTGAGGTCACCCCAATAAAGTGACCATGCCAGCCCAGGAACGAGGGGATTTTATTTGTCATTGGAATATTATGGACTCATGGAATGGTTTGGGTTGGAAGGAACCTTAAAAACCATCTTATTCCACTCCCTTCCATGGGCAGGAACACCTCCCACTGTGCCAGGCTGCTCCAAGCCCCAATGTCCAGCCTGGCTTGGGCACTGCCAGGGATCCAGGGCCTGCCCACCCTCACAGATTCCCTCCCAAAATCCCATCCAAACCTCCCCTCTGTCAGTTTGTTTCAATATATACTCTGTGATATTTTCTTAAACTACAAATATTTAAGTGTTCTGAAGTGAAAAGCAGCTGAGTGCTCCAGAAACAAACTCCAGGCCCACGCTCTGTTGATTTGACTCCTCTAAGCAGGGCCTCAAGGAAGGCAGGCTCAGCCTGGAAGACTCAGCCTAATGAGCCACATTTAAGTATCTTCAGGCTGAAGCATGATTAAGGAAAAAAAAATAAAAATAAAAAAAAAAAGAAGCACCAAACCAACTTCAGAACTGCTCACTCAGGGTTTCAAAGAGCCCCTTAGACCAATATCTGAAATCAGAGTTTCAAATTCTGCCTGATGCTGAATAAATTCAGCAGGAGAGGTTGTGCTTCTCAGGGAAAGACCCAACACCTCTGCTCAGAAACCATTTTCCCTCTCCAGGATCAGGTTGGATCATTCCCATAAATCCATAATGCAGGAAGCTTTCCCCCCCGCTTTTTTAAGAGCCTTTATTGGAAGCTACCTCCATCCTTTAAAATTTTAGCAATAAAGGATCCATTTCCCAAAGTTTGGGGGTTAATGGGTTTTGTTTTAGTAGGGCCAGGCACACAATACAGCTGAGAGCAGTTAATCCCATTGTCTTCCCCTCCAAGGCTGGATATTCCCAAAACATTTTGGGAGATGTGGAATAATTTACCTGCACACACAGCCACCATCTTCATCCCATTACCCTTCCCTTCCCAGGAAACCACAAAATCTCCTGGTAGGACTCAGGAGAAGGACAGAATTTGAGGGTTTTTTGGGATATTTACCCCAAATGTTGTTAAAGGAACTGATCCCTCCAAACTAAAATACTTTAAATACCACAGTCCAGCACTAAAATTGCCTTAATTATTTTCACCATGCCCTCAGGTCGTTTCCATGTTTGGGGAACTGCTCAGGAAAAGTGGGAAGAGGACATTTTGCACAGCAGGAATGAGCCACCTTTTCCAGCTGAAACATCAAGTTGAGTTTGCCACTGGCAACTCCTATAAACAAAATAATTTCATATCAGGACAAAAAAAAAAAAGTCGCAGCAGAACAAAATAAAGCTGAAGTTTGACCCAATTTCACATTCCCTCGGTGAAGTTTAGAAGGTAAAAAAACAAAGTAACGTCTTTGAAGCTGAAAAATAATGCAGAAAGTTAACGGGAAACATTTACATTAAAGAGGAATTAAATGGAAGATTTGGAGCGACGCAAAAAAAGCAGCTCAGCTCTTTAGGGTAATGTTGAAACATTGTCCCTCCAGGTGCTCTGAAAGGAATAAAGGCAGTAATGGAGCCATGAATCACCCACTAAAACATCCCAGCTCCAGAGCAGGAACAGAGGGGATGGAAAAGCAGCCAAATCCCCAAAACTTCATCATGCACTGGGTTTATATTTATTAAAGTTGGGGGAGGGGGAAACAGAGGTAGCATTTCATCAAAGAAATCTCTTTGAGGCCTTTTGCTGTCTGTATTGTGCCCCCCAAATGGCAAAATCCTGGGATCTGAGCTGCCAAAAAGTGGGAAATGAAGGGGGGAAGGAGGAAGAGAGAGAGAAAGGAAATGGCATCATAAACAAATTCAGGAGACTTGGTTTGGTTTTAAAAGGCCAGACTAAACTGGTGCCCGGTTTTTATCCCAGCTGGCCAAGGAAGGGCATCCTCAGAGCTGTGGACGCCCCTGGCAGTGCCCAAGGCCAGGCTGGAGGGGCTTGGAGCAACCTGGGACAGTGGAAGGTGTCCCTGCCTGTGGCAGGGGTGGGAACTGGAAGAGCTTTAAGCCCCCTCCCAAACCAAACCATTCTGGGATTCTCATCTAGAAACCCTGAGGAATGGATATAAAACATTCTTCTTTCCTCCAGGAGCTCTGGTCTTTTCCTTATTTAAATACTAAAGGAAAAAATATTTTAAAAAAGCCTCTCTTCCCAGCAGGCTTTTCCCTATTTCCGTAGCAGAAAGCTTCCAAATTGGAGGTTTGCAAATCCAGCTCATTTCCAAAAAATATTCATGGAAAATGCAACTGGGGAAGTCTCCAACCAGAGCTGACCCGGGTGAGAAACCAGCAGGGATCTCCCAAATATCCCTGAAGTCTGGTGGAGGAAACCTCTCCAGCCCGAAGTGGTAGGAAGTAAAAACNTCTAGAAACGCTGAGGAATGGATATAAAACATTCTTCTTTCCTCCAGGAGCTCTGGTCTTTTCCTTATTTAAACACTACAGGAAAAAAAATAAAAAAGAAAAATCCTTCTCTTTCCAGCAGGCTTTTCCCTATTTCCGTAGCAGAAAGCTTCCAAATTGGAGGTTTGCAAATCCAGCTCATTTCCAAAAAATATTCATGGAAAATGCAACTGGGGAAGTCTCCAACCAGAGCTGACCCGGGTGAGAAACCAGCAGGGATCTCCCAAATATCCCTGAAGTGTCCTTCTGGTGAAGGAAACCTCTCCAGCCTACAGCAAAGTGGTAGGAAGTAAAAAACATGGAATCATGGAATGGTTTGGGTCGGAAGGGACCTTAAACCTCATCCAATTCCATCCCCTGCCATGGGCAGGGACAATTTCCATAGCTCAGATTTTCAGGATGCACCTCCCAGCTCAGACCATCCTCTCCTACAGAACAATAAACCTTATCCTTGTCCCAAAGAATTCCCAGGATCTGCACAACCACCACCCACACGTTCCCTCCCAGCAGTTCTCGTGGTGCTTCTTCCAAGTTTTCCGAAGGAATTCTGTTGGAGTCAGGAAAAGCTTGGGAACTTTTCCTGCTCCTCTGGGTGTTTGTTTTACCCTCAGAGCTCCACAAAAAAGGCTTGGCCTGCNCAAAATAAGATAGGTAAAGTTTTCTAACTGGTTGATAATAGATATAAAAGCTACCTGCTTTGGGTAGCCATTGCCATTCTGCCCTCGTGTTCCTGGAGGTCACAGCACAGTCTGTGCCTCCCAAACTTTGATAAGAAAGAAAAATAAACAAGCTTTGAAACAGCAGAAAGAAGCCTCATTTCATCTTTTTGGGACATGGGACACTGAAATAAGGAACACAGCCGGGCCAGGAGTCAGGGTCCAAAGAAGAACATCCCCCCTGACAGAAAGATGCTCCCACGTGGATTTGGACACCCTCACTGCAGGCCTTCTGCTCTCCCCACACCCAGAACATTCCTGTTCCCATTTAAATGCAGATTTCCAGGTGAAAAACCAGGAGAGCTCCTTAAGGAGATTACCTCCCTTCTCATCGTGTCCCTGTAATTCCAGCAGCTCATTCCCATCATTACAGAGAATTAAACTAGGAGAGGGAGAAGGAGCTCCTGTTGTTTTCACGGCTCCAGGATTTTTTTCCTGTGCAGTTTTTACCCCTGCTCTGTGCAGGAGGCTCAGCAATTCAAGGGCAAAAAGAGGTTTTTTCCCCCCTCCCCTAGAAAATGTTAATTTGCTGGAAAACAGGCCTGTAAAACTCTGCAGATAATCTAAACACCTCCCCTTTCCCTCACCCAACAAGGGGAGGCAGTAAATGGAGCAAAATTAAGGATTTTTTTGGGGTTCAAGAGGTTTTTCCCCTGCAGGCTGCTAATTTTTACAAGGATGTTTTATGAAGACACCCTTAAAACGTCGCTGTAAATGTTATGAAAAACAAGAGGAATATCCTTTTTGGGATATAAACCTGTGCCACTCCTCTGGAATTTCTGCTGCATTTTAGCAATATTACAGCATCATGGAATCCTTTAGGTTGGAAAAGAACTCCAAGATTATCGAATCCAAGCACAATTTCTGGGTTAAATCTCTTTTCCCATGAACATCTGGAGCAAAACACTCTTAGATCATTGAAAACACGAATTTTTTTTTAATATCTGTATTTAAAATCACTTTTAACCCTTTGAACTCTGCTGCTAAATCAGTTTAATTAATCCTTAATGAGGCACAGGAAGTTTTTGGAGGGAAAACAGTTTCCATGTGGAATTCAGGAGTGTTTAAAAGGCTGTGCAGCCTCAGAGTGTCTTTTCCTCATGTTCAAATTAACTCAAAGAATTAGAGAAACTCAGCATGTATCATTAGCTTTGCAATGAGTTGCTTTCCCTGGATTTTCTGTGCCTCCCATTCCAGATGGGATCTGTGAACCTTTAACTGAAGGAACAGCTCAAGAAAGGTAATTACTGTGGAAGAACAGAGGAGATAACTTAAACAGATAACAGGTTATACAAAAAACCTCTCACTTTTATCATTTCCAAGGAAGATATTTCCCCTCAACCTCAGCAAAATTCAAAGGTGATTTGAGCTGGGGTGATTTGCATTCAAACCTGAGAGGAAAATAACCTTAGACTACCAAAAAAATGAAAATTAATTCATTTGTACCTGTTTGACTCGGAGCTGTAGCTCTGGATTTGCACTGAGGGGTTACAGGAATATTAAACCTACAAAAGAATGGATACTGAAATCAACCCTATGGATATTTAGGAGTTGTGAATTCCCTTAAAATTCATGAGTGGAGACCATTTACTGTTGGGGAAAAAAAGAAATTTAAGAGTGGTGAATTCCCTTAAAATTCATGAGTGGAGACCATTTACTGTTGGGGAAATAAAGAAATCTGGAGAAACAGTTTGTATTTCACAGGATCATGGGATCTTAGAGTGATTTGGGTTGGAAAGGACCTTCAAGATCATCTCTGGGACACCTCCCACTGTCCCAGGTTGCTCCAAGCCCTGTCCAGGCTTTGGGCACTGCCAGGGATGGGCCAGACTGTTCCCAGAAATCTGTTTCTGGTTTGCCCCAGTCATTAGTGGAATTTAAATGAGTTTTTTTACTCTCTGTGCACACATCAGCTCTCATTTTTCCCATATTATCCATCTTGGATGGTTTTTGGAGCAGGGACAATCTCTAAATATGATCTGTCCACTTCCCAGCCCAATGGATATTTCAGATCCATCATTTAAAAAATACTCAATATTGATGATCTTTGAAACAAAACCCCACATGACAGAGCTACCAAACTGGGCCCTAAAAACAAATATTCTTCAAAGTTTCACTGAAATCCTTTCCCCTGCCAGAGAAGGTGCACAAAACCTTGTTCAGCTCAGTAAGGTAAACCCAGCCTCGGTTTCTTTGCTGCTCTTTGGAGTTCAAAATGTGAAAAGCTGAGTAAGCAGAAGAAAAAATAAATGGTGAAATGCAGGAGGAGATGTGGTCAGCAGCTCACTAAAGCAGCATTATTCACCTGGACTTTGACTATCCAGCTCAGTTAAATTCATGATCCATAAAATAGAGAGCAATAAAATCCATTTTGGTGTTGTTGTTGCAGTGTTGAATTAAAGTATCACTAATGCTTGAGAAAACATTGCTGTGGCCCAGCCGCTGCTGTGGGTTTTTTAATCAGGAAGCTGAGCAATTGCAGGTTTTTATTTCCCCTTGACAAGTTTCAACCTGAGCCTCTTTTAATGCCCTGATACCTTAAGGACTCCCGTGAGCGCAGAGACACAGCTCCAAACTATTCCACAAAGATTTCACAGGGCTTTAGGCAAAGTTTTTTGGGGTTTCAGCCCCAAAATGGGGCTGCAACAGAAAAGGGCAATCCCTGCCCCATTCCTGCCCTCCAGGACTGGGGTACAGGCAGCCCTACAAGGGGGAATGGGTTCAAACTGAGAGAGAAAAGGTTTGTGGTGGATATTGGGAAGGAATTGTTCCCTGGGAGGGTGGGCAGGCACTGGAATAGAATTCCCAGAGCAGCTGTGGCTGCCCCTGGATCCCTGGCAGTGCCCAAGACCAGGTTGGATGGAGCTTAGACCAGCCTGGGACAGTGGGAGGTGTCCCTGCCCATGGCAGGGGGTAGGAAAGGATCAGCTTCAATGTCCCTTCCAACCCAAATCATTCTGTGATTCCGTGATCCTTTTAACATGCATAAAACCCACCCAAAAATCCCAAATCCCTCCAACCTTCACGGCTTCAATGCCCATTTAGAAAGCACCGATCGCTCTGTGATCTGCAAAGGCAGGTCTTTAATAAAGGCCCAATTCCTCCCAATAAATCTCCTTTAAATCTGATTTTGGCCTCCTGCCTTTCCATCTCAAAAGCCGCATCCTGTTGCTCCAATTATTCATCGGCCTCATTTCTGCATTAACTCGAGTGATTCTCCGAGCTGACTTCAGCCTTTCCTGAAAACCCCCCTGTGGTGCCTAAATGGAAGGAAACTCCTTATCCCTGAGTGCTGGATTGCAAATGAGGATGATTTAGGCAGAGTCAGCTCGTGTGAAGTGGGTTTGAACTACAGGTGGCTGACAAGAGCTCTTCTGCTTTTCCTCCCACAGCTCCCAAGTCAAAATCCATCCATTTTGTCTCCCGGTGAAGCTGAACTGACTGCCTCATCCCTAGAGCTTTGGGGAGTGAGGCTGATCCCATCTGCAGGCTGGGAAGGGTTTCCAAAGCAAATATCTGGGAAAAATATCAATAAAAATCAGTTTTTACCCAACCTGTCCGACAGGACTTTGTCACAGCAAGGATTTCAGCACATCCAGGAGCAGTTCAGTGCCGAGGAGGTTTTGCTGTATGCTCTCCACGTGGTTTTTATTGGAGCTTCCCAATCCCACCTGGATGTGCTCCTGAGTCAGATGCTCTGGATGCAGGGGGATTGCAGCAGATGATCTCCAGAGGTCACTTCCAACTCAAACTCTCCTGTGATTCCATGGCTGGAATTGGATTGAACCAACATTCTTTGCTCCCAGATCCATCAGCTGCCAGACTGGAATGGGTTTGGAATGAGATCTTTAAGGTCCATTCCCACCCAAACCAGTCTGTGATTCCATGAAAACTCATTATCTCATTAATAAGATAAACATGAATTTTTTCGGAGCACGACTGCTGCCAAAATAAATCGATTTTATCCCTTAAGGTGCAGCTGGATTTAGAAACTTGATCTTTTCCATCAGAATCTTGATGGATCCCACTGATGTAAGAAACTTTGCACCCACCAAATGAGAAACTTGAGTGGCACAGATGGTTCCATAAACATCCCACTGGCCACTGGCTAGGAACAGTCTGTTCGTTTTAATACCTACCTGGCCCTTTACTGAACACCACAGTAAAACAGGGGAAAATATCATTAAAATAAATACTCTCAGGATGAATAAAAAATGGCTCAGCCACTCCAGAATCCCGATGAGGACAAATGACCTCTAAGTGTCATCTGCTGCCTGATGAAAGCAATTGAGCCAATGTCAACCAAGCAAAGTGAGATGCAATTTAGTTTTAGCTTTCCTAGAATGTCACAGCAGCAAAGAAAACACAAAAATAAGGCTGTCATCCCTCAAAAGCCAAGGAAATTAATTAATGACTCCTTAAAAGACACCTTAAGATCATTTTTTAAAAAGATTTCTTATCGTTAAATCCACTTAAATGGAAATGAAACAGCATAGCCCTGAAAAATGGATAAACTTCACATTATTTAATCCAGATACCATTTCAAAATGAATCTAAAACTGACCCAAATGTCTTGAACAAGTAAACCAAAAATTCACACTGGAAATTCTCTGTAAATCAGATTAATTCTGGGATTTCCAATAATTCCATTCCTTTTGGGTGGAAGGAAATGTTATTCCAGTCATTTCAGCCAAGCTTCCCTTCCTCATCTGACCAAATTCCCAAAGGACCCCAATATTTACCACCATGTTCAGAACCTGCCTCCTTCTTAACCAAAACATTTGAGGATTTTCCTACAGCTTAGCACTGGAGCCATCACTGTGCGGATCTCCTATCAGGATCATATCTTAAATTGCATTTTGTCCAGAGGGATTCAGACAAAGAATTCCTGAGGAGCTCATCCACAGATCCCAGGGATGTTGGACTTGGGCTGGACCAGCTCATCCCAAGCAGGAACCACTTGAGGAGCATCCTTATCCTGAACTTCCTGAGTGCTGACACTTAAATATTTTACAGGACAACATTTTATGAGATGAGAGCTCCAAGAGCTGTGGAATTCCTTCCTTTTTTTTTTTATTTTTTATTTTCCTCCTTGAATATTGAGGGAAATGTTAAATAACTCAGGAACCCTGTGGGCAGTGGAGTTGCAGCTTGGCTGCTCTCTGGCCTTGCCCTGGCAGATGAACTCCTCGAGGGGGAAGCTGCTGTAATGAACAAGAAGAGACTTTTAGGATAATTTTTAGGATAATTTAGGTATTTAAGAGGCAGTGCCGCTGGTGAAGCATTTTCCACAAAAGTGTTCCAACAGGGCTCGGAAATCACGGAGTCAGAGCTCTTTTTTCTCCACACAAACACTTCAAGAAGAGGCATTTGATGTTTCCCAGCTCCCATTTAGCTCCAGCATATGCTCAGGTATTCCCTGTTGTGCTTTTAACAGCCACAAACAGTAAACTACCCAAAGCCCTGAGGAGCAGAGGAACAGCCTGTGAGTTGTGTTTCATCCCAGAAATCACAGGGAACATAAATTAGTGAAGTCATCTGTGTCATTTATCCCCCTAATTGGGCTTCCCAAAAGGAAGCATTTTCCATTCCCTCCTTTTAAGTTCCCGGAGCACCTCCTGGGTCTGGCTGCAGACACATCACCCCTTAAAGAGGAGTAATAAACCCCATAAATCAGACCTGCACTAAAATGGCAGGAATAAAAACCTCGGGGCAAAGCTGATGGTTAATGGTCCATCCTTCCAGGATGAGGTGCCAACACCCAAATTCCCATTCCCAAATTACCATTTGGATGTGCAAAATCAAACTCCTATGTGCAAGTCTCTCCAGATCCTTCCCTGGCTCTAGAAGTGCAGCCTAAGACAGGTGGTGTCATGCAGGCTTGGCTCAGCATCCCAAAAAACCAGTCAAGAGCTCTTGGAATCACTTCCCTGAGCACCCATCAAAAGGAAGGAAAAGCCTTTCCCATGATCTGTCAAAATTGGGTAGTTCAGCCTCTCTCAGAGCTGCTCAGGCTCCTCCAGCAGCCAAGAGCCATCCCAGCCTGAAAATCCCAGAAACTGGAGGATTCAACATTCTTTTCATTCCTGTTCCTGATGGATTTTCCACTGGGATCGATGGGATGGAGATTGGGTCCATTTCCCACATCCCAGTTCAGCCTCCTTTTCTCCTGGCACCTGAACCAACCTCAGAATTCTCCTCCTCAGAGTTCTCCTCCTGCTGCTTCTCCCCTGGCTCATGCCAAGGGCCAGCACTGGTGGAAAACACTGCTGCACACATCCTGGGAATAACAACAGGAGAGAATAACAGAGCCATATGGAGAGTATTTGAGGAGCAGAGCTGAGCTCACAGGCTTAGGGGATTCACTCCTTGGGGGAGCAGAGGAGCTCACCAGAGATCACATCCACATTCACTCCTCGGAGGAGCAGAGCATCCCAGGATGGATCTTTATCCCAGAAGTTCCTGCTTCCCACCCATCTTCACCTTGGCTGAGGAAAAAAAGGGTGGATGTAGGAAATCAAAAATGAGGAACTTCCACAGAATCCAGCAAGTTTAATCTGAGTAGAGTTTTGGAGTGATGAAATAAGAAGTATATACAGACAATAAGTAAAGAGTTATAGACTTGTAGTTTGGTAAGTTAAGGGTAAAAGTTGTTTGAAGGAGGTAAGAAATCATATTGAGCAAGATAGTAAAGAATTCAAAAAATAGAAATTAAAGTGTGATTTTGTAGCATAGGTTAAGAGTTAGTGAGAAGTATGTGAAAACATGCAAGTTAAGACATTGGCTAAGAATTGCTGCATTGCAGTAGAACAAGGTTAAGGTGAGAGGTCAGTAAATAAAAACAATATATGTATTTAGTTTTCTATTAGCCCAGAAATTTTATCTGTGGTGGTAGAGATCTGGGGATTTTTCTGTAATGGACAATTTGCTGTTCACTGTTGAATTTTTACCCCTCCCTTATATACATTTTTCTGGAACCCTGTGGATTGGATGGTGAGATCTTCTCTTCTCCAATTCCACTGGTTCAGGTAGAAGTTCATCAAAAACCTCTTCTATCAGGAATGGAATGAAAACAAGAGAGGTGGTTACAGAAACACTTTGTTTAAATGAAATGTGTGAGAGACTCCATGGCAAAAATGCAAACAAAATCAGAAGGCTGAAATCCAAGGCAACATTTATCCACCTGGATCAGACCCTCCTGAGCCTCTTCCCAGCCCCAGAAACAACCCAGAAGTGGGAATAAAGCATTGCCAACTCGTAAGGAAAACCCCACTCCCTAATTTGATGCCATATTAGAGTTGTATTGGAATTAGTTCTGCTATCTCTGACTGAAATTTGATTTTAACAAGACCATGGTGCCAATGCAGAGCCAGGCCCATAAAGATCTGTACATTTGTTTAAGCACCACTGATTTTGCCACAAAGCTTTAATAGGCTCCATACCCCAACTCTGACAAGGCAGACTTTGATTATTTGGAGCTGAGTGGTTTCTTTGTTCTCTCTTAGTAAGAGGTGTCACAGCCATCACAGCCTGACTCGCATTAAACAGCAGAAAAATTTGCACTTTTTATTCAGCCATTTACAAAGATTTTTGATGGATGGAGGATTGGGGATGAAATATAAAGAGCTGTAAAGTAAAAATAAGAGATAAGCCAGTAATGAAGACGGACTCAAAAGAGGATTTCTTTACAGAAGTTCTGGAAAATGTATTTCTACACTAACTCCAAAGTCATTTAAAACTGATCAGGAGAAGGGATCTGAAAATATAATTGCACAAATCCCTTTTTCTCAATAATTAAGAAACCATTAGCCCATTCAGGTGACTGTTCTTCCTTAATTTTAAACAAAATAAATAATGAGTAATGCCAGAGGACACCCAGAAGATGCAAATTCGCCCAAGGAGATAACACTGACCAAGCCAGAGGAGGGTGAGCAGGGCTGAATATTTCATTAAACAAAAAGCTGCCAATTTGTGCTGTATTGCCTCAAAAATCTGGAACTCCAGGCACTCCCAAGCAATGCTTTGTTCAATAAAAATCTGCAGAATTTAAACTACTAAAACTGGGGGTTAACACTGTGATAGAGCCCAGGAGCCAAAATCAAACCAAAACCGAAAAGTGGTCACAGACACTAAAAAGGGCCTCAGGAACAATTCCATCCCTGAAAATGCCATTTTCCCCTGGATATTGAGGAAGTCACCTCATGGAGGTGCAGGAGCTGGGTCAGATCCAGCCCATGAGGGAGGAATCAGAACTCCTTTTACTTGGAACAAGTCTCCTCTTTGATATTTTTTAAGAGCATGGATAAATCCCTTCAAAGAGACACAGGCAGCTGTGCTTATCCTCCCTCCTCAACACCAGGAGGATCCCAAAAGCTGGAGAAAGGCAGGAAATTCCAATTTTTTATTATTATTTTCAGCTGTCATTTATATTTCTATCTCTTCCTGGGATCCAGGAAGTTTCTCCTCCTTCTCAGGAAAAAAAAGTAGCAGGAATAAAACTGCAGAATCAACATCTGCTCAGGGAATATCACGGAGAGAATCCATTTCCCAGAGGGATGAGCAACAACTGCACAGAGCAGGGATCAATATTGACAGAGACAAATTATCCAGATACATGCAGAGACTCATTCGCTGCTCCTGGAGAGAAATTTTAAAACTTAATAAATATAATTCCTCATCACCAAAAGTCTGGTGTGGATAGGCATCTTTCTAAATAAAGAAAGGAATTAGGAATTGGCTTCTCCTGGCTTGAAAATTTTATTTTCAAGGATATGGCAGAAGATTTCTCAAATTATTTTGAAATTTGATTTGCCTGTTTCTGAATGTATCAAGAATCCTCGGGGACTGGGAAATTAAAAAAAGTCAAATTTATGAAAATCTAGCAACACTGATTAAAAAACCAACAGATTCAAATCTCTGAGTCAAAAACCTCAATCAGAATGGGTGGATTTTTGTCACAATTAGGCCTCCCAGCTATAGGGAAGTGGATAAACCAGGACAATCTTAAATTAAGGATTTTCCTACCACTTTTACCCTCACAAACTACTGAAATAATATCGTAGAATTTATGGCTTGTTGACTGCACTTCCACTTACCTGAGCACGGAGATGCTTCCCAATTTAAAGAGCAAATTAACTACAGAGGAACAAACCAAGTCTGGACCTAAATCAAGAAAATTTTTTTCCCCAGATTTTTTTCCTCCCATTTAATTATTGCTAGATTGCACCATTACTAAATTAAAGCCAAGCCAAATTACTTCTCCAATTCTTGCTCCAGGAATTAATACTCTCTGCCTTCCAGGAGCACTAAAGTATAGAAACTGCTTGAAATTATATCTTTTTTTTTAAGTGGTTTTTACCTACTTCTAATTAAAACCATTCATCACCACAATATCATTTGGGTTTTGTTGGGTTTGGGGTTTTTTTTTGGTTATTGTTCTGATAAACACTCCAGATGAAGCCTAATACACTTAATTTTTAGCAAATCAAGGCCTTGATTTCCTGGGATGAACCCTGAATATTTCCCAGGCCAGGGCCAATCCCAGCTCCTGGAAGAAAAGACTCTGGAATTTTGACCCAGACCTCAGCACCTCAATTTCCAAAGTTGGTTTTGCTTCCTTACAGTTCAGTGTTTTCAGTGGAAATGGCTTTAAATTTAATACTTAATTGAGTTTGGTTTTGCATTTTAACTTTTATGCAGTTGAAAAGCCAGGTCTGGGTCGCATAAAATGCTTCAGCAGCCATTTCCTGAGGGGAAAAAAAGGTTTAAAATTGAGATTAAGCCTGGTGAAATAGTTCAGCACTGGGTTGAAAATATATAGAACATATCTTGTATAATTTGGGTCATCTTCCTTCATCAAGGAAACAGAGCCATGGAGGAGAAAAACAGGGAACTCAGAGCAGGTATTTTGGAACGGCATTTGAGGAAAATGCCTTTTGTTAGGAAAAGAGATGAACCTTGATGTGGTTTTACCACTTTTTAAAACAAATTCCCCTTTGGTCAGAATGAGTGGGAATGGTTCAAAACACCTGGAATTAGGCCCTGAAAGGCATCCCTGTTAGCAACCTTCCCAACCTGCCCTGAAAGGCTCTTTCCAGCTAAACCCATGGTTTAGGTGTTCTGCTGCCTCAAAAACATTGCATTCCTTGCTAATGAGTTAGGAAAAAGGAACTGAAAAGCAGGAATGTCCAAAAAAAAGGGAGATTGCTGAAAAGCTGAGGAGCTTTCACCTCCCTCAAAGCCTGGAGCAGCCAGGATTGGAGATGAAGGGATATTGGAAAGGCTGGGAGAGGTGAGAAATGCTTCCACTCTCACTTTTCTGAGAGTGTAATTATCTGTTTTTTAAATTTTCATTGATGTTTTCTAATCAGACTTGCTGCTTTTCCTCTGAGGAATCCATTCCTGGGGAGCAGATAATGGAGAGAGGCCTGTCCAGGCCCCAAAGGGTCAGGGATGGAATCTCAGGCATCTGGGATGGGGCAGTGAAGATGCAACCAAGGTATCAGAGCAAGGGCCCTGCCCTGCTCCCTGTGCCCTCCTGGGAAGCAGCCACAATTCCAGAGGGAGGGATGAACCCACAGGCAGCACATTCCCAACCCAGAGGTGACAAATGTCACTCACAACTGAGGTGTCACCTCAGAGAAAACTCTGCCTGTGCCAGGCCTGGAGTGCCTCCATCCCTATGTGAGCGTGGAAAATGGATCTCAAATGGATCCCAAAGCTCTGCTCTGCCTAAGGACTCCAAATATTGGGACTGGATGACAAGCTGAGACTTGTGTCTTTGTGACACCTCCTAAAGCCAAACTAAACCAGGAATTTACACCAGTTGTGTTTTGTTGGAACTCCAGAGTTTTTGATCTCATCTTCTCTGAGGAAACTCTTTTTATTCAGACAAGCAGAGGAAAAAAAGAAACAACAGAGATTTAGCTTTTAATTACTTGCTGAAGCCCCTGCAGTCCTTCTTCCCCTCTTAATACCCACCAAGAAACCACAAACTACTCAAGAAGGGAGCTGCTTCTTGCCTCGCCCTTGGCTTGCCCTCTGAGTGTGGCACCACCATCAACACCTTCCAGAGCTGCTCCCACCTCTGCATTGATTGGAGAGGCTTTGATGGGAGGGAAGAACCCAGAAGCACTTCAAAGTTCACTGTCAGAGCTGCAGAGTAGAAAAAAGGAGGGAGAAAAAAGTGTGTTGTTAATGTAGGGGCTAAATAAAACACCAGGCTTGTGTGAGGAGAAGCGTTTGGGATTGCCGCTTTTAGAGGGGTGTTATATTTGTATGGAATCGTGGAGTGGTTTGGGTTGGAAGGGATCTTAAAGGCCATCCAGTCCCCCCCCTGCCATGGGCAGGGACAACTCCCACTGTGCCAGGGTGCTCCAGCCTGGCCTTGGGCACTGCCAGGGATCCAGGGGCAGCCACAGCTTCTCTGGGCACCCTGTGCCAGGGCCTGCCCACCCTCCCAGGGAAAAATTCCTTCCATAATACAGCCATAATCATAATTAAATGTGTAATTACAACAGCCTACACAGAGCCAATCCAGCACAGAGCATAACAATGTAGAAATTTCACACCGGATCAGGCAGAGAGAAGAAGAACTGCGAGGGAGAGAAACAAAACTCCACCAGGCTGGACTTTTCCGTCTCCACTTCTGTTCTCCAACACCTGCAGCATTTCCCTGAGAATGTGGGGGTGACTGGTGAGAAATATGGATTAACTGCAAAACTTCAATCCCACAATCTGTGTTAAAACAGCCTTGGTGACACAGCCCAGGTGGGGTAAAATGCCAATGAAACTCGTTAAAAGTGTGCCCACAGGGGCTGAGTGCCACTGCTGTGCACAGGGAGAGCTCCCAAGGCAGGGAAACCCTCCCTGCAAACCCTGAACTGAAAACAAACAATATTACTCACCAAATTATAGTCAGTTTGGGAAGCTGCAGCCATTAATTGCTTCTGTGGCTTTGTGGGTTTAGGTTTTTAAACACAGCACCGGAGTGCTTAAAGATCCTCCTGATTAAATAATTCAAAATGTTTGCACTATATAATATGTTTGAAGGGGAGAGAAAACTCTGCTAAACACTTTGAATTCACGAGCAGGCACCTCATTAACATGCCCTGATATCAAATATTTATTACCTTCTCCACTGTAATGAGCTCATTTAAGACAAATGTGAGAAAACCCCATCCTGTATTAAAGATGGCGATGTTTTATTTATGGGCACTTTAATATTCACTTTAGGCCACACCAAAATATAAACACGCAATTAATATTTCATTAATGAGAAAATAAAATCTATTTCTCCAGCTTGTGCAGGCTTGGAAGAGGAGAGAGCAGGGGTTGTGTGCTGTGATGCTGCACCCCCTTTGCTCTGGGGTGGGAACAATCGATAATCAATTATTCAAAATATCTTTTTCCTTCCCTGTTCCAGTGCCTGACCACCCTCTAGGGGAAGGATTTTTTCCAACCTCCCAACCTACATCTCTCCTGGCACAGCTCCAGCCCTTCCCTCAGGTTCTGTCAGCACAGAGGAAAGATCAGGGCCTGTCCCTGCTCTTTCCATCACGAGGAAGATGCAGACCCCAATGAGTCTCCCCTCGCTCCTCATCCTGCTTTTTTCCCATCCTTGACCATCTTCACTGCCCTCCCCTGGACATTTTTGAGCAGTTTATTATCTCTCTGACATTGCAGTGCCCAAAACTGCTCACAGGATTGGAGGTGAGGCCCCCCAGGGTGGGACCATAACCCCCTGAGCCCCCCTGAGCTGTGCACAGCTCTGCTCCCGATTAAACCTTGCATCCACTTCTTCCCAAATGGGTAAATGCGAGTGGGGCTGGGGCAGAGCTCTGAGCTGCAGAGTTTATCAGGCAATATTTCCCAAATTGGGCAGTAGATGAGATGAAATTTATTCCCAAAGGCAGCCCTGTGCACGCATCCCAAATGCCTGCGTTTTCCCTACACTTATTTTTCCTTGCAGCAGCAATATCTGTAACTTCTCGCCATGTACACCAGCCAGATAAACACTCTCTAGCACTTATCCACCCAGAATTGCTGGCTGATGCATTCATGAATTGGAAACCTCATGTAAATGCAAATTTTTCACCTCTCTCCTCCCAGGGATGTTGCCAGTGGCAGAGTTTGGGGTCAAGGAGCCTCTTCCTATTATTCCACCAGTCCTGGCAGATGCATATCAAACAGAGTGAATAAAAACCTCTCAGCTGCCGGGGTCTGATCCAGCAGCCTCTGGAACAAGCTGTGATCCTCGAGCTGACTCCAACAAGCTCCTGTTGGGCATCACAGCTTCACTCTCAGCGTAGGTTTGCACAGCAGTGAAACCCTGAGTGCTCTCAGCAGCTCTGCAGGGATCACTCGGCGAGGAGCAGTGCCAGGCCTCGAGATGCCCCTCTCTGCAGGGCTGCTGGCACTCCTGGCACAGCACAAGCTCTGCTGGAGCTCACCTCGCTCAGCTTTTCTCCT
The DNA here is from genome assembly GCA_013396875.1 of Vireo altiloquus. Classification (NCBI taxonomy): domain Eukaryota; kingdom Metazoa; phylum Chordata; class Aves; order Passeriformes; family Vireonidae; genus Vireo; species Vireo altiloquus. The sequence goes on along the minus strand of VZRF01001108.1, from coordinate 319,193 downwards.
CAAGTGTCTCTTCCTGCTGGGATTTCAGGTCCTCTCTCAGGGCTGCCCTTTCCCGGCACATGCAGTCTCCAATGAATCTTGGAAGATTTGCTGTGGGCAGGGACAGCTTCCACCATGCCAGGGCACTCCAAGATGTGGTAGTGACTCCTCAGTGGATCCCAGAGAGAACACAGCAACAAGCTGGAAAAAGCAATTTCTTTTTTAACTTGTCCTCAATTGTAATAACTAACTCCACTTCTAAAGGGAACTTTCTGAAGATTCCCAGGAAAAAGAATATAAATATGAGAAATGTTTACAGTAAGGTGTTTGCCTGACCAATGGAAAGTCTCCTCTCTGTTCTTGTGCATTCCTTTCTGGTGCTGGACAGACACAGAGACGATCCCAGCAGCCAAACCTGCTGGAGGGAAACTGCTTGATCTCTCTCAATTTCTTTTTAATAATATCTATCTATATATCTACCTATAAAACAAAAGTCTTCAACACATGAACTCTGAGTCTTTGTAGACCAGGCCCTAGCAGAGGGCCAACATCACTTTAACACCAAGCCCCATCCAGCCTGGCCTTGGACACTTCCAAGGATCCAGGAGCAGCCACAGCTTCTCTGGGAATTCCATCCCAGCCTCTCCCCATCCTCCCAGCCAGGAATTCCTTCCCAATATCTCATCCAACGCTTCCCTCTCCCCGTGGGAACCTATTCCCACTTTGATCGGATAAGCAGCAAGGAAAACTGAGCACTACTGGCACACAAGCAGGAATCTTGCTGTGTGTGATTCCCAGATTTCTCAAGAAACGTGGAATGGTCACATCTTCCATTCCTAAAATGGGAATCTGCTCTTGGATCCGATCAGGAACAGCTTTTTAGCACCGCAAAAATCTGCAGCACCATTACAGCAAAATGTCAAAATCCTGCCCACGAGTCGCTCGGTGCAGATGCAGGTAAAGGGGAAAAAATATGGAAAAAACATCATACAGACAGTTTTGACAGCATAAAAGCCTTTGGAAATAAATATCTCTACTTCACCTTGATGGTTATTTCTGATAAATGTCCCAGCTTTCCCTCCACAGCACCCAGAGCAGAGCCATTATCCCATGACAAGGTCCCATTCCATGGGCATTATCTTAGCAGAGACAACCTGATCCATTTGTAAGAACCAAAATGCACAATTTTTCCACAAACGTGACAAATACATGACAAAACCACAACCCCCAGTGCAGCCCAGGGTACAGCTGAACAATTCCAGTGCACAAAAAGTCTCCCAAAATGGGCTGTAATTAGCTGCAATGTCTTTGATGAGGTGATTGCACGCAAACAAGTGCTGCCACAATTCTCTGCAAAGGATTTTTCCCCTCACGTTCCTCAAATCAAACCAGTGGCTTTACACCTATTATATTAACATCCCAGTTTTTAATGACAATTATGCATAATCACAGAGTTTCTATTGCCTGGAAAAACATTTAGCACAAGTCTGCATCAGCTTTTGGCAAACAGAAGAAGGAAAAAAAATGCATTTAGTGAAGCAAATGCAGCTAAAAATGCATTTTTATGCATGAATCAGTCTAACAGGATGCATGGTTTGGTGATCAGGCATGGTTTGAGCTCAAGGAAAAAAACCCAACATTTAGAACACAATGAAAAATTCATTGTCCTTCAGGATAGATTTGACCACAGAACAACCTTCCAGAGGAGTGATGTCTCAGGTTTGAACTTTTATATTTTCAAATCCTGCACTGCCCAGTGTGTAACTCTGAAGTTTCTTGTGGTCTGTTAACTTCTGCTCTCTCATGCTCACACGGACATAACAAAGCCTCTCCAGCTTGCTCTCCAAGGACACCCAGACTGTCCTAAGACCAAAATGTGTAAACCAAAAGCCTCTGGGAGGAGGGCAAGCTTGGGGAAATGACATCATTAACTGAAGCTTTAATTGGAGAATTAACCCTGATATGTAAATGAACCAGACCTATAAAAGTGTGAAGAACTCATGACCTGGGGCCCACCTTGGGATCCTATTTGGGCAGAAGCCTCCAGATCCCCAGAGTGTGACCTTTGAAGGCCTTTCCAATAAATCCCTCCTTTATTCCCTTTTTCCTGTCTAGTCTCTGTTTTTCAGGTGGCCACTTCAGGCATCAGGAGAGCTGGGAATTCAGGCTCTAAGATCCTGAGAAAATGCTAGGAAAGATCTCTCTGAGCAAGTTGTAAGCGAGGTATTTATCGTTCTGAACATTCCTTTTGATTCCTAACAACAAGCCATTGTCCCAGAGGGAGCAAAAGTGCCCTTCTGACCTAAAAAAAAAATAAGGAGAGTGGGGAGGAAGGTAAAAATTCAATGAAGTCCTCTAGACCCTCAGATGCTGCCATGGATTGATATAGAAAGTTCAGAAATAGGAAGAAATATTAAATCTTTAAACTAATTAGAGAAGTGCCCTGCAGTTCATCTCCATCTCAACACCCCCCCCACCCCCTTCTTTCATCTTCTCCCTAATTCTCCTCACAAGCTCTCAAGGTCTTCCTTCAAAAGCTGATGGGATCTGTTCACTTCTTTGAGCTCAGTTTTGCTCAGGAAGGTGTGAATTAAAATCAAAAGCCGCCAGGTAAGCAGGTTGCACATTGCCACTCCCCCTGGTGCTGCTGGAATAATCCTCAGATTCATTTCTGAGTCTGTATCTAAATCTATCAGGAGCCATTGGACACCCAAACCCATCAGGAGACATCGGACACCCAAATCCATCACACACCCAAATCCATCTGGAGACACCCAAATCCATCAGGAGCCATTGGACACCCAAATCCATCAGGAGCAATCAGACACCCAAATCCATCGGGAGCCATTGGACACCCAAATCCATTGGGAGACACCCAAATCCATCACACACTCAAATCCATCTGGAGACACCCAAACCCATTGGGAGATCCAAATTCATCAGACACCCAAATCCATCTGGAGACACCTAAATCCATCTGGAGCCATCAGACACCCAAACCCATCAGGAGACATCACACACCCAAATCCATCAGGAGCCATCAGACACCCAAATCCATCGGGAGCCATTGGACACCCAAATCCAT
>VZRF01001108.1:287966-315994 GCA_013396875.1 Vireo altiloquus | reverse complement strand
CAGGAGCCCTCACACCCCCAAATCCACGGGGAGACCCAAATCCATCGGACACCCAAATCCATCTGGAGACACCCAAATCCATCGGGAGCCATCGGACACCCAAATCCACCAGATACAAAGTCCAGCACAGCTGGAGAATTCCTCTAACTTTGATTGTGGATGTTTTTGGAAGACAAAATCCCTCTTTTCCCAGCCAGGAATTTTCCTCTTAAGAAGGCTGAGGGTCACAACTCAAGGATGCCAAGTGAAGAACAGCCACAATCCCAAATGCATCTGGTCCCTGCCATGGAAAAGATCTTTAATTCAGGAGTTTTCTGCCCCAAAAACTCCCATCTCCAAAAACAAATGGGGTGGTTTCATCTCATCCCTTCCCCTGTGGCAGGAGCCTCTCCCAATAATATTTTATTCCATTTTAATAAATTAATCAGCAGAAATAAAAGCAACAGCACAAACTTCAGCCCGGGTGAAGAAGTGCCCTCAGCCCTTTTAGGGCAGCCCCAGGAGATGTGATGCTCCCAGAGGCAAATCCTTTATCCCAAAGGGCCAAAAACTGGATAAAAACGACCATGAAAATCAATTTATTTCATTCCCTCTGCCCTCTTCCCAAACTCATTGTCCCAAAAGAAATTGATGAAAGAATCAGGGAAAAAAAAAAGATTAAAAATTCCATAGGAGAACTAAAGAATTAATGGTAAAATTGTCCCACTTTTGCCCAAAACTGTTGAGCAGAGGGAGGGCAATCCTAGAAACAAAACTCAGGTCTCAAAATTCAGTCCAATTCTAAATTTCTCGATTTAAAGCCCTGCAAACAATGTTTACAGCCCTAAATCAGAGTCAGGAATCAGGGGGTTTTAGGGTGTTTTATGTCACTTGTAATATTCACATTTTTTCACTCATCTCAGTTTTCAAATTTTGCTCAAATTTCAAGGCTTAAAATCAGATATTTAAAAAAGAAAAAAGCAAAACCAAACAAACAAAACTTTAAGGGATTCTCCTCAATTCTCAGATAGGTTAGGTGGATTTTGTTAGCTTGAGCTGCCAGGAGAGAAAACATCTGCTCTGAACTTATAAACCCAGTCACAAAAAATTGGCAAATCCTTCTTCCTATAAACAACCAATCCTTTCTCAATAACCACCTCATACTATTAGACTTTAAAGGTCCTTTAAAATTTTATTTATCCTTTAAATTCCCTCCTATCATTCCCTACTGAAGTTTAACTGTTTTTCACAAAAGGAGCAAAAAAAATCTGTCGTAGCATTCCATTAATTTAAGTAAAATATCATTTTCTTCCCTTATTGATTTAGACCAGGGTAACTCCATCAACTTGATCTTGGTTATTATTCCTGCTAATCATAAATGGAAGCAGAATCAAGCCCTAGGGGTCCTTAATGAAGTTTTTTTAATGAGTTTTGCAAATAGAACTCAGTTGACTGAGTTTTGATGAGCCACGCTGAGAGTCCAGAGAAATTTTATTTGTATTTCTCTCTTTTCTGGGATGGATGTAGCCAAACTGAGTCTGGACATGTTCATATTCCCAAGGGAAATTTTACAGCCTCTGTACATTGACTCCAAATTTCTCCAGGCGTTTTTGCTGCAGGCAAAAAACACTTCAGAGACTGAGGAGATGGAAGGGGGAAAAGCTGAACATTAAACCTGGGACAAAGGTTGGGAGTCAAGGGGTGAAAAAAATTATAAAGGACTAATTTTGTCCTGGAAAAGGTCACTGTGGAAGTTGAGTTAAAATGAGTGGGCACAGAAGAGGCCTGGGATCCTTCAAGGGAGGGTTATTCACACTGGGCACACAATTCCTGGGAATTCTCACACCTCCTACAAGACTTCTTTGGGAAATACTAATTCAGTGGTTTAATGCAAATACGGAGATTAGGAGGGGCCTAGAAAAACACTGAGAGCTTCAGGCAGCACTTCTAGAACCAACTTCTGAGGCAAAACCTTTCCTGCCCCTCCAAAAGTCATCACCAGAACCCAACCAGGGCAGGCTCCAGGTCCAAAATGCACCAATTTTCCTCGGGAAAGAGTGAGGAACTCAACAGCAAAGACTGGGATTGGGAATACCCCAGGCCCATGAAGGACTTGGCACTGCAGAGCATCCAAACCACACATGAGGCTCCCGCATGCAACGAGCTGGAAAAGGACCCTGTAATTCAAATTGAGCAGGAAAAACACCTTGAATCCCTTAAAAATCCCCTTTTATTTCCCACAGAAACCTTCCTGAGCCCTACAGAGTGACACCTTTCAGCCTTGAACAGGGGACTGTGATCTGTGGGTCTTCTGCTGAGCGAGATTTCCTCCTGTAAGAGGCACAGTCACATCCAAATTTAATCAGAGTGAGAGCAAATCAAGCAACAAACCAAATAAAGTCTGCAGCTTCTATGGAAAGAGAACATCCTGCTCACTTCTGACTGCAGCAATGTAAAGAGTTATTTCAAGTTAATTCCATTTGCTCTTCCGAGACTGCAAATCACAAACTCTCTCCCCATTTTTGTACTTCAGCATCATTTTGCTGCTCTTAAAATGACAACAGTAATCCTTTCAACGTAATTAGCTACTGTTCAGGAAGAGCAGCCACAAAAACATTGCTTTGCAAGAATTTCAATCAGAACACCAAAATGATATGAAATTGTTTAGAAGAGTTGCTTTGGATGTCAGGCCTCATTCAAAAATTGTTTTGAAAAATTCTGTTTGCTCATGTAGATTCAATAAAAGCTCTCTGCTTATCCTTTCAGCATAATGTCTGTGAAAGAAACGTGAAATTTAACATTCAGCTACCGAAAAGGAGAACACAACCAGCTCCTGTCTTCAAGGTGAGTTCAGGTCTCACACCAAAACATTTTTAGGTCAAGCAAAATAAAACCAACCCTTCCTTTTGGATCTTTCCCTGATCCAATCCTTTTAAGAAGTTTTGTTTATCAATCTCTGACCATAAATGCCCAGAGAAGCTGTGGCTGCCCCATCCCTGGAATTGTCCAATGCCAGGATTGGGATTGGAGGCACTTGGGATAGTGGAGGTGAAACTTGATGAGTTTTAGGGTCCCTTCCAACCCAAACCATTCCATGAGTCCAGGGGGAAAACTGGGAGATTTCAGGTGGAAACCCGAAAAATCCTGGAAAGTGAAGAGATTAATCAAACCACAATTTGTTTTGACAAGCAAGTGTTTTTAAAAAAAAAAATTAAACCCAATCTATGCCTAAAATCTTCCATTAATTAAGGGTCAATCAACTCTCAGTCTTAATACATATAACACCAAACTCTGCAAAATCTGGGTTTATTCTTAATAAATAAATTTAAATACCTTAAATAAAAAGGTTTTATTTTATACATCCTGGTGCATAATCACAGAACGTGGGTTCAGAAATCCAACATTTATTGACGGAAGGGTAAATTTTACCTTTAAGCTACGTCAGCCACGATTTGAATGCACGAGTTTGGGAAACCAAACTGAGAAAGAAGAATCATTTCTTTCAGTGCTGAATTTTCTCTTTGTACAGAGTGTCTGGATTTGTTTTTCCCTGAGTCTCTGTTTTCCTTCCCTTGGGAGCAGCTCCAGTATTCCCACCCGGAGCAGGCAGAGATGCTCTTGGCCAACCCCCTCCCTCCCAAATTTCCAACCTTTAGTAGGGACACAACAATCACAATCAATGTCCCCATTGTCACTGCCAGATGAGCTACAAAAACTCTGCTTCAAAAGCACTTCAAACCTTGGCCATATGTTCATAAATTCGTTTTTTTTGCAAAATCTCTCCAAGCAGCACAACAAAAAGATGCAGAGTTTAAGAGCTGCTTCAGCTGGAAAGGTGGCTCAGCACTCAGAACCTGCTTACACACAGCTCTGATTTTGTGTTTATTTAGGCAAAAATCTGATTTTCTAATTAGCACTGGGAGGAATGATGAGCAAACTGGATGCTGCCTGGTCAGTGCTTCGATTATTGCAAGTTTACAGGATTAATTCAGGAATTTTTTCCCTCAGGAAAGGCTCTTGAAGAAATGAAACCTCCCACTTGCCACATGGTTCATCACAATGAAGAGCTCCTTGTGTTGTTCTGCTTAATTAAATCCAACTATGAAATATATAATTCCACCAAACTTGTATTAAGTATTAATTAGCTAGTGGACAAAATGCAAAGAAAAATTAAAAACACGTGAAGAAATAAATAATAATCCTTAATTGAAAAGGCTTCAGCTCCGAGGTGGCAGTGCCTCGTCAGGCCACACATCACTCGATTTCCCTCCCCTCCCACCAACTCCCTCACTGAGGCACGGCTTAAAATTGGAATATCATTGATTTCTCCTTGAGCATCGCTGTAATTTTTATTTCCACATGCACCTTGTGGTGGGGAGAGGCCATGGTCTGGCTCTTGGTTTTGAGCAGCCATCACCTGCCTGCTGATATTCCAGGCTGAAAAAACCCCACAAATCCATTTCCATGTGTTGATGCCTTAAATGGCTACCTAGAAATAAAGATTAGGTAGCAATAAGGGAATAAAAGAGGGATTTATTGGAAAGGCCTTCAAAGGTCACACCCTGGGGAATCCAGAGGCTCCTGCCTCAGTGGATCCCAAGGTGGGCCCCAGGTCATGAGTTCTTCACACCTTTATAGGTTTGGTTCATTTGCGTATCAGGGTTAATTCTCCAATTAAAGCTTCAGTTAATGATGTCATTTCCCCAAGCTTGCCCTCCTCCCAGAGGCTTTTGGTTTACACATTTTGGGCCTAGGATGATCTCGGTGTCCTTGGAGAGCAAAGCCTGGAGAGACTTTGCTATGTCTAACCAGCATAAAAGAACAGAAGTTAACAGGCCACAAGAAACTTCAGAGTTACACACTGGGCAGTGCAGGATTTGAAAATATAAAAGTTCAAACCTGAGGCATCAGTGCCACCATGGGTTATTCAAGAAGCACCAGGGCTCAGCAGACACATCAATCCTTCCTTGGCCACAGGCCACAGGCGAGGCCACCGAGCTTCTGTCCAGTGGATAAATTTCCTGGCCACAGAGTTCCAGGCATCTGTCCTGGTGTCAGGGTTTGGGGTTTCATTCCCCCAGAGGAAAGTCATTCTTCTGTAGCAAAAGACAAGGTAATGACAATAAACGCTGGAGCCATCTGGAACTGGGAGATGTTTTCCTCAAGAGGATTTTTAAACTGCTTTGGAACAGTGTTTGTCATTACAAACTTAAAAACCTGTGCTACTTGTCTTCTGAAATAGGAACAGGCAGCAGGAAGCTGGAAGAATCTTAGTGAAAAAAAAATCAAAGGAACTTTTGTAAAAAAACCCAAAGTACAGAGGATCTTCATTTAAAAGGGCATCACCTGTAATTCCTGCTCCCTGTAAGAATAAAGCCAATATCCAGCTTTAAAAATAAATGTATATCAGCTCCTGGGAGTTGCACAGGGATGAGTAAAATGAGACTGGAGCACATGGGATAACAGTAATACCTTTCCATGAAGGAATTAAAGAGATTGTGGCTCATCCAGTGGCACAGGGTGCCCAGAGCAGCTGTGGCTGCCCCTGGATCCCTGGCAGTGCCCAAGGCCAGGCTGGACATTGGGGCTGGGAGCAGCCTGGGACAGTGGGAGGTGTCCCTGCCCATGGCAGGAGTGGAATGAGATCCTCAAGGACTCTTCCAACCCAATTCCTTTGGGATTCTATGGTTGCCTCTGGAACCTTGTTGCTTGCAGGGCAGCTCTTCCCACACCAGCAGGAGAGGTTGTCACAGCCAAAAATTCCAAAAGTTCCCAAATGACCCCAAAGCAGAGGATGCACACAGGATTTTGGGGCACAGCACCAGAGCTGTGTGGTCCCTGCAGCTTCTGCCCATCCTGGCTAGCTCTGGGAGGTTCCTACAGCTTCTCCATCCCAGCTTGAACCATGGAACGCTTGGTGCTTTTGGCACATCCCGCAGGGATGGGTTTGGAAGGAAAAGCAGCGTTCTCAGAGCTCCCTGTGAGAGCTGTCTCAGAGCTGCCAGAGCCTCTGCCCTCCAAACTGACACAAACTCCTCGAGCTCCAGCCTGGCACTTCCCGGGAATTCGCTCTGCTTTGAAGGGCAGGAGAAAGCAAGGAAAGGTCAGCGCAGACAATGACATTTTTAAACTGAAAATGTAATTGCAGTTTCCCTCTGAGGCTGGTAAACACTCTCTCAACTATAAATAGGCCGCTTCCATCACTTTTAAAAGAAGCTTAATTAATTTATCAGCGATCACAGCAAATGCAGCTTCAGAACTTTGTGACACACTCAGCACTGTCTCCTTGAGGTGTCCAGAGCCACATCTCACCTGCCAAAAGGGAGAGGGGGAAGGCAAAGCCTCTTTTCAACCAAATCTCATTTTCCCTTGCAATTTAATAACCATTATGAAGCTGTTTAATATGCACAGGTGGCTCTCCACGTCCCCAGAAAAGATATTCCCCCGTGCAGATCCAGGATGCACTTTTTGCTGTTGGCTGACACAGCAGCAGTAAAGGCTGTTGGCATTCCAAGGATGCACTGGAGCTGCTGGAGAAAAGATGGATCCGGGGCAGAGCAGGCACTGCTGGTTATGCAAAAGTAATTTCATGGGTGAGGAAAAGCAGAAGGTGCTTTAAGAATATTCTCAGGAATGCAATGAGCCGAGGAGTTTGAGTTCAGAGCAGGTGCTGCTTCCTCAGCCCCTCAGTCCTTTCCTGGGATCTGTTTTCCCCCCTGTGGAATGAAGCGTGGGGAATAGGGGATGTTGATGGTGCCATTCCCAAGGGACCAGGGAGAGGTGCTGTGCCTGGAAATAGGGCAAGGCTGTAAAACACCTTGGGTTGGGCTTAAAATCTCCTGATTTTGCTGTGTTTGTGCAGCAATTCCATAGAAACTCCTAGAAAAGAGAAAAAACATTCACTGTCTCAAAATTCTGCATTTTAGTTGTTAAATCCCCATTAACGCGTTTAAGCATTTTCCCTTTTAAAGAAACTGCACTTGTAATAAAAAAAAAAAAATCACTGATTATTTTGGTTATTATTTTGATTACTGTGAATCTCTTTTTGTTTTCCATGAAATATAAAAGCAATTTGGGCTACAACAAGTTGGGTGTGAAGAACTGGTAAAAACACAAAATGGCATTTACAAAGAGTGTGGTAAACAACACTTGATTAATAACAGCTAATAAACCCATTAATTGGTGAAGAGTCTCGGTGTTATGATTAATAATTCCCTCAAATTCTTAACAGAAAGACTGGGAAATTAATCTTAGGAAAGATTTATTGGAACAGATGAGCTGCTGAAAAAAAATTGGGAAAGTTGCTTTGAAAAGCTGTACCTGGGAGAAGCTGGGAGGTCACAGGGGACAAGCTCAGACCCAAAAGGGGCTGAAGAACCCAAGAGCTTCCAGAGCAGCTGAGGCTGCCTCAACCTGAGAATAATTCACCTTTTGGCCTTTCTCATGCCTCCCATCTCCTGCTTTTCCCCTCCTCCTTGCTGACTTATTTTTGTATTTGCCAAGTTTTGGGTAAAACTGGGATCAGGAAGCCCAGTTGGATGTGGCCTCCCCAGCCCCACTGTGAGGCACAATCAAGGCCAGTTTGATTATCATATTTTCAATAAATCACCAGAGAAAACTGCTAAGGCACTGCCCAAACCCTCTCCAGGACAATGAAATCCCTGCTGAGGCACTAAAGGATGGATTTCAGTCCCGATTTGTACACCTGGGTACCAAATCCCTGCTTACATCCCTACTGAACATTGTATTTTCCAGTTCAAACAGCTTCTTTCCCCAAAATAAGCAGGCAGGGTGAAGTTTACCCACAGGCACGAAGCCTCGTTCACTTGAGCTCGACTTAAGCCTGACTTTGATGGTTTAACAGGAATTTCCATGGTACACAGGGCTCCGTGGAGCTCCTGACACGGGCAAGATTTCACCCTCTTTGCACTTCAAAGCTGCAGCTCTCCCACCCAGCTTCTCGGAGCACACATCCCATTGTGCTCCTAACGCTTCTCATCCCTCCAAATCCCTCCAAATCCCACCCAGGAGTCTCACAGAGCTCCAATATCGCCAGCCCACGACCAGCAGGGATCCGGGAGGCAGCTGGAAACGCAGGATAGCTCCAAGCACCAACATCAAGGGAACGTCCTGCACAGCCTCCAGCGTCATTCCAGGGCTGCACCTTCCCAGTTTCAGTTGTTTTGAAGGGAAAAGAGAGGAAAATTTTGGAGGCTGGATCCTCACTCTCACTGCTGGCAAAGGGAGTGGCTGCAGGAGCTGCTGGGTTCGCACCAAGCAAAGCTTTCATCATATTGTTATAAGTGCACATTGTATTGTTGGCTTTTCAAAATATTAAAATGAATGTGTAATAATATGTGTAATGCTAGAGAACATGGTTGCAAGGATAGAGTTTTTTTAAATAGCAGTGTGATTTCTTAGGATTATATCATGATATGTAGACTGCTTTTTTTCATGTAAAAACTCAGGACAGTAAAGATAAGCAAGGAAGTTCCCTACATTCCTGGAATATCTGGATGAAGATAACAAGGACAGGCCTCAGACTCTGGAATGAAGAATTTATCAATCAGAAGTGAGGCACAGGATGACCAAAGGATGTGGTCAGCAGAACTGGACTACAATGGATTATCAAACTTTAAACAGACCTGCAAGAAGGAAATAGTGACAGGATAAGGAAGACTTGAAACCCAAGAGATACCAAAATAGGAATAGTTGAATGATGTATAGAAATCTATGAATATATATGAGACTCAACAGAGGAGGTTTGTTAGCTAAGGTGTGCCCCTGGCATCGTGCCAAGCACCAGGCCCTATTAACTCCGCTTTATTTCTGTCTCCCATTGTCCTTTTTATTAAACCCCTTATTAAACCTTTTAAAATTTTACCAGGAGTGAACCTCGTTTTTCACAGCATCCAAGATAATCAGGAATTCCACAGCTGGCCACACCCACTAAAGGCAGTTTGGCAATCCCAGCCCACCAGGAATTCCAGGCAGCAGCTTCCTCCTGCTCCTGCCCATCCCAAAAGTTGGGCTCAGGTAGACTCGGTCCAGGGAAAACAGCTCCTGGTTACTGCCCTCAAAATGCCAGGCTGGGGGAAAAAAAACCATCTGCTGCCACATGGGTGTTTTAGGCAGGAACAAAAGTGAGGCAGGAAGAATTGGGGAAAGGAAAATGAAGGATTGGCTGGAAGGAATTGGCTGATATTTTTTAAAGCAGAGGGTAAAGAGTACTAATAGTTAGGAAGGGGAGAAAGGGGACAAAGGGGAGGTTAGGAGCAAGAAGATGACAAAAAGCCAGATGTGCCCAGCTCTCCCCAACTCCAAGTCAGACATTCCTGAAAACAAAATCCCCATTTCTCTCTGAAACAAGGAAAAAAGATTTGGAGCTTCTCAGCCACCCCTTGTGAGAAAACCCCTGGCCACCTCTCAGCACTGTCCCCTTCTGAATTCCATGGCAGTGCCCATGGACCATTCCACATCAGCCAGCTCCAGGCAGAACCACTGGCTCCAAAAATCCCTCTGGAATATCAAGGCGTCCACATAAAAACACATCCCACACTGGACAGAGGAGGAGGAGCACAGTGTTAGTTGATTCTCTCTGAGTTTTTGTTTTAATCATTTATTTTGCACTCATTTACGTGTGCAAACAAATGGCCGTGGTGCCAGCCAGGGAATGGCTGCCTTTTCCTGGGATCTTGCTGTATCAGGAAGCAATGGATGGATTTCCACAGCCCCAAATACAAGAGGTAGACAAATACTTCACCATTTTTCAGGACTATTTTAACAGTTTCTCAATATCCACTGGCTGAGTGGCAAATTATTTATTCAATAGTTTTCCTGGATAGCATTACATACCTCTAAAATGTTTTTTAGTCAAAGATTGAGAGACAAAAATGCTCCTTCTGGAGCAGTGGAGTTGTGCAGAGCATTGGAAGCTTTTTCCAGACCAATTGATGGGGTTGGGCAGGGGAATATTGCTTTGGGATTTTTTTCCTCCTGCTAGAAAGATCCCAGGCAATCAAACTCAAAATAAGTCAAGTAGCTCATGGCATGAATCAATCTTAATTGCTTCCTACATTTTCTAGGAGCAAGGAAAAGAGCCTTGACCCTAGCAGGCAAAAGTGGCAGGAAAATAAAATGCTCCTCAGGGCGAGCTGACCTTCAGCAGTGCCCTTGCAGCAAGTTCCTCCTGCCCCAGGCTGAGACACTTCTCAGTCACAGAGGGGGAAAGGAGATGGATCTGTCAGAGCAGAGCTCAAAGCACAGCCAGCAGTGTCAGTTGGTAATTTGCCCTGCACCTCTCCTCCCTTTCAGGGTTGGAGGATTTACCCAATGCATATTTCACCCAAGAGACACAATATTTAACCCTTGCCCCAAACCCCACTTTTCTAACAAAGATTTGAGCTGGGATTTATTCTCTGCCTGAGACAATTCTGTGAGAGCCTCTCCAGGGGCCTTGAGCATCCCAAGACCTTTGGGGACTTCAATTTACCTTTCCATAAAGCAAGGCCAATATCTCATTTCAGGGAGATGGTGCCACTTACAGCTTTCAAACTGCAGAAAAACTTCATACACAAGCTGGAGGAATCCTTTTAAAAGATATTTTGGAGTGCTGGCCCTTTGCTTTTGCCATTTAGCCTCATTTAAGAAACTCTTAAATTCCATCGAATTTAAGAGGAACAAACAGCCAAGGAGAGGTTTTGTTATCACCTTTGCTGCTCACAGAGAATTTTGCCACTCTGAAGGATGGACAACAGCTCCAGAAAAAGGGAAAAATCCCAGTTATGACAAGGCCAAACCACAGATTCCAGGTGGTGGGAGCTCCAGGGGCATTCTCCCTTTCCTCTGGATAAATTGTGCATTGCACAGGAACATCTGAGACTCCCCTCCTGACATTGGGCTGGAACAAAAAGTTTCTGTTCAAAGTAACCAGAAGCACAATCCTGACAAAAATGAGGCTCCAGCCTTGCACATCTTGCAGAGGAATTAATGCATTATTCAAAGTGTGAGGCTTAGGCTTGGCTCCATCACTCAGAGCAGCAGCGCAGGAGGAGTGGGGATGCAGGAGAAAACATTTAAAGGTTTTATTGCTTCATTTAAAAGTAAAAAATTCAAAATCTAAATAAAATACGGTTTCACCAGGAAAAAAAAACACACCAACAACAAAAAGAAAATAAAAAAAGCCATTTCTGCCACTGGCAGGTTTTGAAATAAATCTTTCAGCTGCTTAATTCACCTTCACCTGGAGAAATTAATTATTGGTCAGGTAATGATGCTGGTGATTCTTTAGAAATATGGGAAATATTAGCAGCAAAACAAACAAAAAAAACCCTCCAACATCAGGTTCTGACCTTCTTCTCCTGTTCTCATTATGAAATCCTTCAAGCACAGACAGATTTTCTCCTTTTCTAACAGGAACAGGACTCATTTTCATGCCAGGCAGGGCTAATTCCTGAGCAAACGCCTAAAAACTTTCAGAACAAAAATGTTCATGCATAAAAGGCAAATTCTTTGCACTCCTCTTTTGCATGTGTTAGAATTAAATCCACGTTAATGGACGCTTACCTGAATATGAATATCTCAAGGAAAAAAAAACAGAATTCCTTTACAGTTTCATGCTCTGAAATGCTTTGGCAGAAATACAGAAAATAATTTACTTTAGCAGGCAGATATTTTGGCATCTTCACATTAAGTACCAAGTCATAGCTGGGGGAATTATTTTTCTTTAAATAAACTGCACATTTAATCAATAAAAGGCCTCTTTTTTTAAATCCAAGATTCAGTTCTCATAAATCCTTTTGTATCATGCAGGTATTTTTCTTTACACAGTGTCAGCAACTCCTGCAGATTCATGGGGTTTTAATTTATCCAACTGGAGAAATTTCAAAATTAATTTCACTTTGACCTAAGAAAGTTTTATTCTTATCTTTGACAGTAATAGAGAAGAACTGGGAGGGCCAAAATACGAAAGGGCAAGAAGGGTGAACTCCATGTGAATTTTAATCACCTCACCCTTCTAGCTCATGACTTTAGGGATTATTCATAATTTTTAAAAGTTTTATGTTTGTAGACAAAGACAGATGAGGCAGGTAATCAAGCTAACCCCTGGCCCAGCCTTACTTTTAAAAACAAATAAAATAAAAATTACCTCTATTCAGCCTCTGATGCTCAATAAACACACCAGAGCATTACAGGCATTTCACTCCCTGATTTTTAAATATCAAATATTCCAAAGCAATAAAACAAGTCAGCAAATTTGCACCCAGTTATTTGCAAGTGTAAAATTGGGGCTCTCTTTTTGTTATTAGAGACCTCGAAAAGAATATCACATTTCACGTTTTCATAGCAAGAACTGAAAGCAGGCTGACAAAAATGGCTTTTTAAAGCAGAGAAACAAGGGCTGAGCTCTCAGTAGGACCAGAGTGGTCTGCAAGAGAAACAATCCCATAAATTACACTGCAGGATGAAGGCAACTAAGAAAGGCCATTTTTAACCAGATTTTCTTAAGGTTAAAAGAAAAAAAAAGGAAAAAAAATCTCTTTTTTCTCACTGCTAATGATGCCCTTAAATGCTACTGATGCCTTTCTCACTGCTTTAAATGCCCTTAAAGAGGAATAACGCAACCAACTCCATAACTCCACGAAATCCTGGGGTTTTTTCACTAAAATACTGAGGTGGATAATACTCAGTTGGACTGAGTTAATATTGTCTTTAAGGAGCAAAGAGCTCGTGGAGTTGTGAGCAGCTGCTCCGAGCAGCCACAGCCACCCAGGCTTTGCTCACCGCTCAGCTCCGCACAGATTTCCTTCTGCTCTTTCTCTAAATGGTTTGGAGCAGAGACTCCTTAACACATTCCAGGAGAGTTTCCACTTTTGCATAAAACATGAAATTGTCAGGCGCTGAGGCCCGGCACAGTTCAGAGCAGCCATCGATTCCTGCATTTATTTCCTCTCCGTCCCAAATCTATTCCTCACGCTGCTTGTCACCGAGGGCTGACACGTGTCACAGGCTGCCATTATCCTCCGTGCCAACTCAAATGCCACCTGAAAGAGAGGAAAATATTTAAAATACTGCCGTGCCACAGCTTGTTTTGTTTGCCGCGGCCTCCTTGCGGCCTAGAGTCAACAGCTGTGGGAACGACTCCGGGAATACAAAATCATCCTTCTATTAAAGATAAGGAAAACGGAGCTAAGGCCAACAAGCACCAGCAGAATGATAAATCTCCCCGGCTTGTTTTACACCTCACTGGGTTTAATGCATAATTTGGAGTTTGCTGCGATTTTTAGGGGGGACAAAGCAGCAAAACGGCCTCGGTGAGAGTCGGTGTTAAGGCCTAGAAATAGAAATCCTGGATGGAAATCCTGCATGGAAATCCTGCATGGAAATCCTGGATAGAAATCCTGGATGGAAATCCTGCACGGAAATCCTGCACGGAAATCCTGGATCCTCTGCTTTTGCCTCAGTGCTGACGCCACAGAAGAAACTGGAACAGGTTTCACCCACCCTGCCTTGGGTGGAAATAGTAAAATAATTGTATTTTTACTCTGCTTGGAGCAATGCTCTAAATTGCCCTCAGATTGCCACAAAGCTGCAGTGCTGTTAACAGGAGCAGCTTGGGGCTGCATGGTGACAAAAATTGGGGGTGTGGCAGCAGCAGAAAACTGGGATTTTCCACAGAAAACTGTGGAATGTTACAGACAGGACACGAGGCCCGAGACGAGCAGCACATGCACATCAAGACCACACAGATTAACACTTCTTACCAGCTCTTTCGAGCATTAAAAATTGCAAATTAATCCCACTCTCATGTGGGAAGAGAATTCAGACTTCATAGAAATGCAGGAATGACGTGGGATTATATCCTACAAAGTGATTTCCTGCAGTATCCAATATCACTAATTACTAACGCAAGGTGCCAAATTCAAGGGAGAGAGAAGGAAAGGCCAGAAAGTCTCTCTGAAACAAATTGCCCAAAACCCCCACGTTTCAAATGTTTTCAGGATGATATCCAGAAAAATTCCGAGAAATCAAGGAGTTTTTCTTGCTCAGCAGATCCTGCATCCAGCAATCCTCCAGCATGCCCTCAGGCACAGATCACTCAAAGGAGGAACTCTTTTAGGGGGAATGTTTAGGGATTCTTTAGTGATGCTTTTGTTATAAAATTGTATTTCCTTAATTATTTTTAAGGCTTGTACCAAAATACCAACATGTCAAAAAAGCACCTTTGGAACAACCACACAATCATGAAGAAAAGTCTTTTCTGCAACTCCTCGTGCCTTCTATTTTTGCAAGGGGAAGGAAAACCCTGTAAAATTCCTCTGTTCTCTGTAATTAAAAGATTTGTGATTTCTTTACTCAGAGGGGAGAGAGGCTCTGGAACAAGTTGCCCAGAAAGCTGAGGATGGCCAATCCCTGGAAGTGTTCCAGGCCAGCTTGGAAGGAGCTTGGAGCAGCCTGGGAGAGTGGAAGGTGTCTCTGCCCATGGCAGGGAGTGGAATAAGATGAGTTTTAAGGTCCCTTTTAATCCAAAATTTTTTATGACTCCTGCAGAGCTCTCAAATCCCTCCAAGTTGTGTCCTCTGTGGGTACCCCAAGGCTCTGCAGTGCCATCAGTGCTGGGTTGCAAACATCCCCCTCAACAGAAAGAGGCACTTCTAGAGATTTTGGAAAATAAATTCTCATTATTTGAAGCCTTGTCCATGAGAAGTTTGGTCTTGTCTGCTCCCAACACCATCCAAAGGACTGGGAACCAACAGCAAACCTAAAATGGTCCTTAATTAGATGCATTTAAGCATCGTGGGTGCCTCTGTCCCACAGTTTGGAGCCCTTCCTTCACAGCTGAAAGCTTGGACAAAACCCTTGCTGACCTCAGGAAGGTTTCAAAGCTGAGAAATAACCCAGAAATTCCTTTTATCAGCTTTGTTCTTCTGATCCCACCGCTCTTTAAAGTTTTTACACACCTATCAGCTGAAATGATGGCTCTAAGTTCTGACCCGAATTTGCTCCCTCCTTTTAGTACACAATTAAGATGATAATAATACAAGACTAAGTACCCAGACTTTTTAAAATTCATCATCTTTTTTCCTCCTTGATGGGGTTTTATATTTCCAGCACTGTCTGGGGCATAAAACTCCTGGCACAGCTACTCTGAAATGTGTTGGCTGGTCAGCATCCCACAGGTATTTTTCCAGAATTTCCACACACTCTTTCTAGCTCATGTTTTATTTAAAACTTCATTTCATGCAGGCCCTCGTTCCTTACCAAGGGCTTCCATGAAAATGTTCTGTTAATGTGTGGAATGCCAGGCTTGTTTAGTAAATTATCTTATATTTCTTAGAACGTAGAGCACAGAGTAATTACATAAACTGTGCTTAAAGTGTCTCCAATGTAAGGAGGAACTTTCTCCTGTGTGGAATGTGCATTTTGCATAGATTAGGAACTACTCACAGGAATCCCTACATGTTACCTACATTAGGAAAAGTGGGTTCAGCAGGTCACACTTTTCTGAAACACAAGGATGGCTCCAGGGAGGACTCCCTGGAGCTGCACGAACCCCAAATCAGCACCCACAGCATGTCTCTGCATGTGCTTTATCCAGCACAGCCCAGACTTTTGTCCTGAACGGATTTCTTGACCCCAGAGCCGCGTCCTGGAGCCAACCTCATTTTCCTACATGGATCCTAGAAATCCCACAGGACTGTAACAGCTGCCACAAAAGTTGTTGTTCTCCCAAAATGATTCAGCCACAACAGCAGCGAGCTCACAGAGCTCTGTCCCATCAGGATGAAAGCCCTGAACACTCCAGGCCAAGGGCAGCTCCAGATCCCAGACTGGTTTGGGACAGAAAGGACCTTAAAACCCACCCAGGTCCACCCCCTACCACAATTTTCCCAGAGACTCCCAGCCCCTTTCTCCTCACTGCATCAAGGAGCTTTTACACAATCACGGCTGATAAAAAAATTAAATTATCATTCTCCAAAGAATTAAGAATCTGATTGGATTAGTCTGAGCAGTTATCAAGGTCTCAGTGCTGCCACTGAGATTCTTCAACAAGAATCATTCGATATGATTCAATATGAGCTGAACATGGCTTTTACCCTGAAATTATTATTAGCTATCAAAATATTTATTAACCATCAGAACAGTTTATCTGCCCGGAATATTAAATCTGCCAGAGGTAAGGAATGTCTGCAGGAGTCACCCTATGAATGAAAGCAACACATTTTTTGGGTGTTTTTTTTTTTTAAATTCCCTGTCTGCCTGAATGTCACAAGTCTCCAGGACGTGGAGCTGACACTTGGGCTTTGCATTTGAATAGCCAAAAAAATAAATAAATAAAGTGCAAACTCATCCAGCTCCGACAGCTCCGTATTGAGCATCCATCAGAGCTGAGCCGTGTGTGCTGTTTATTCCAGCATGTGTTTGGAATATATTTTGTTCCTGATAAACCAGTGACAGCACTAGGTGGAAAACAAGTGAAGTGCAACTTCTTCCCTTTAGTTAAACAGTTTTGAGTCTCTTTGTCTTCCAGCACAGGCCTGTAACCTTGGGAAGGACAGCAACGTCCCAGCACAGCTATCAGAGCACAGGAGTCCCTCTTTAATGTGACACAAGAGCTGGATCCAAGATGAAAATCGAAAGTAAAAAGGCATTGCATTACCATTCCTGCCCTGATATACCAAACATTCCATCTTGTGATCTCTGCTGCGTGGCTCTGATATTCCCAGAATACAGATCACAAGGCAGAAAAGACTGAAAATTTGTGGGAAAACGATATCAGCTTCATCTTCCAGGGCTGGTTCAAAAAACCATTCCTTTAGGAAAACGGATGTAATTGAAATAAATTTGGGAATAGATACTTTTTCTTTCTTTCCTAGCCTCTCCCTACCTCTTGAGGGAGTCCAGCAGCTCATCCCTGAGGATGGAGTAGTGCTCAGCCAGCCAGGGCTTGCTCTGCCCTTCAGTGCCTTCTACACCCAGAGAAATCTCTTTCCCTTGGGGTCCCAAAATCATCAGGTTTGAACAGAAGAGCAGAACTTCACTTCCACCCCAGCTCCAGCATTTCCTCAGGACAGCCAACCCCAAGAGCACAGAGGCCACATTCTTCTATAAGCCCGGTGAAGTATCCACAGAATTCCCTAAAAGGACAAAATTCCTGTCCCTGTATTTGAATGAATTTACTGTGAGGGTGGGCAGGCCCTGGCACAGGGTGCCCAGAGCAGCTGTGGCTGCCCCTGGATCCCTGGCAGTGCCCAAGGCCAGGCTGGATGGGGCTTGGAGCAGCCTGGGACAGTGGGAGGTGTCCTGCCCGTGGGATATTCCAGACTCACCCTCCTCTCTTCTTCTCCTGGAGGTTTTGTTCCACAGCCCAGGACTAAAATTGTCTCTGTTTTGTGGCTTTTCCTCCTTTGTCTTTCAGCAGAGCCCACAGTGACCTTGCACAGCCACCTCGCCACTGCTGCTCAGCTCATCTGACAATTAAAACAAGGTCTCCTGAAGAGAAGCCATGGAAGAAATCCCCAAAGAAAGTCAATCACACCCCATAAAATTACTCCGACTGTAGCTCATCCTAACCCAATATTATCCTGCTGTGTCTGTCCATTAAGGACTTTTCACTCTGCCTATGACTTCAGATAATAAAGGAGGATTTCTTTCCTCTCCTACTCAGAGTTACTCCTGCAGTTGTGTTAAGGGAGATTTCCACATGTGGGGTTTGCTGCGAACCTGGCACCAGCTGGCCCAGGCAGACTTCTGGGGTGTTTTATATGATAATTACATTTTCAGAGGCTTCTGGCAAAGGAAACCTCCAGGAACAGGCAAGAGCAGATGCCCTGCACTGCATCTCCTGCTGGAGCACCATCAAATCTGCCTGGAGATGAGAAAATTTGGGGTGACCCAATTGTGGCTTACCTGAAGGAGTTACAGGAAAGATGGAGAGAGGCTGTTTACAAAGGGTGGAGTGCCAGGACACAGGGAATGGCTTCACATGATCAGAGGGCAGGGATGGGTGGGATTTGGGGAATTAATTCTTCCCTGGGAGGGTGGGGAGGCCCTGGAGTAGAATTCCCAGAGAAGCTGTGGCTGCCCCTGGATCCCTGGCAGTGCCCAAGGCCAGGCTGGAAGGGGCTTGGAGCAGCCTGGCACAGTGGGAGGTGTCCCTGCCATGACAGGGGTGGCACTGGATGATTTTTAAGATCCCTTCCAACCCAAACCATTCCAAAAGGCCATGATTCAATCCCTGGTCCCATTTGCTGTGTCCAGGCCAAGGATGTGTTGGTGATTGTGACTTCAACTCTCTCCAAAGGTAAGATCCTGGCTGACAGCTCCAGTTCTTTCATGTGAAAAGTAGAAAAGACACAGGTTTGGTAAAAAGAGGTTTCCTTGGGTTTAAGAAACAGAAACTGCACAGAAAGAGTGGATCAAAGAGCAGGACACAACCCTGTATTCAAAGGAGTTAGGAGCCAGCCCCCAAAACACACACAAATAGTTCCTACCACCCAGAAAATTAATTTATGGACCATTGGGAATATGGTTTATGTGATAACCACATGTGACAAGGTTCAGTGGGAACTNAAAGGTAAGATCCTGGCTGA
Organism: Vireo altiloquus; assembly: GCA_013396875.1. Classification (NCBI taxonomy): domain Eukaryota; kingdom Metazoa; phylum Chordata; class Aves; order Passeriformes; family Vireonidae; genus Vireo; species Vireo altiloquus. The sequence continues at coordinate 297,422 of VZRF01001108.1, read as the reverse complement.
CAGCCCCAAAAAGCCCCTTTCCTACAAAAAGTAGAAAAGACACAGATTTGGTAAAAAGGGATTTCCTTGGGTTTGAGAAGCAGAAACTGCACAGAAAGAGTGGATCAAAGAGCAGGACACAGCCCTGTATTCAAAGGAATTAGGAGCCAGCCCCCAAAACACACACAAATAGTTCCTACCACCCAGAAAATTAATTTATGGACCATTGGGAATATGGTTTATGTGATAACCACATGTGACAAGGTTCAGTGGGAACTGTGGTATTTGGTCAAAGGTTGGACTTGATTGTGTTGGAGATTTTCTCCAACCAAAATAACTCCCTGATCCTGTGGCTGCAGCATTCCCTGACACAATCCTGCACCTCCCTCTGGATTAGTAACTCTGCTTCCCATCCTCAGTCTGTTCAGTAACTGTGCTGGGAAATTTGGGGGTGCAAACAGAAAGCAGCCATATATTCTTATAAATATTATAATATTCTTATAAATAACCCTTCTGCTACCTGGGAAAACCCCATTCTCCAGGCAAAAAAAAAAAATAAAGGAACAGGAGCAGCACCTCTGCCTCCATGCTCCAGCAGGGAACACATCTTTAACTCCAGATTATGTCGGTGTCAGACCCAGGCAGCAGCAGAAATCACTTCAGTCGTTATCAGGAGAGCTCCCTGAACTTCTTATCAGCCCCAGGCCCTGCAGAAATGCCAAGGCCCCGAATGGATTACACCCAGCATATGCAACACACGCACGGGGAAAGGCAGCATCCCAAATTCCAATTTATCTCCCTCATCAGCACAAAAAGGATGCTCACATCCTTGTGCAGCTAGGACTGGCTTTAAAGGCTGACCAAGAATGCCATCTGCAGGCCTTTATTACACATTTTTTCCAGCTAAATAAGTGCCAGCAGCAGAAAAAAACCTAAAGTGAGTGCTCAGCACAGTGGATGTTAATATGACTTTCATATGCTAATGAGAAGTTCATTAAAAATAAACAAATACAAAAGGAAAATCCTTGGAACTCCTTTCTTAAAAAACCTGGAAATCAAAGCCTACAGACCCTAAAATGCTGAATCTTTAATGGAATAACCTAGAGAGGATCATTATCATTACTGCTCTGTGTTCTGCATGCATATTTTATGAAGAAACTTTGTGCAGAGACTTTGGAGGTTAGCAGTGCACTGCATTTTGTCTGCTGCTTGATTTCACCAAATGCAATGCCCTGAGGCATTGATTAAAATCGGGGAAGAGAGAAAAGCTACTATGGTTAACCTCAGCTGCAACACTCCTGGGCTTTCCCAAAGAGGAGCTGTCAGGATTTTAGTCCCACTCACGGAATTGTTTGGATGCCAACACCAAAATAGTCAAGAATGAAATAATTTTACCTTTAGGCCTGGTGGTGTTTTAAATCTTCCCGTCCATGGCCAGTAAAAAATGCAAGGAAAATGTCGAGTTATGCCAATTTCAAGTACAGAAAATGGAAAAATAAAATACAAAATGAAAGAAATGAGAAATAAAAAAACTGATGGTGAGAAATTCCCAAGTTTTCAACCAAAGATTCTACAGCAATTTCTCATCGAGAACTTCTGGCTGATGTTGGCCCACACAGAGAGTGCCAAGTCTTGAGTGGATTTTAACTTTGGAAATGCAAGCAGATAAAAACACTCCTGGAAAACTGGGAGGAGGAATGAGCCAGGTGGGAATTAGTGGTTTCAGCCACTCAGAGAAGTGCTAACGCCTCCCTCCCTAAACCTGAATAAAATTCCAGATATCTGTATTTATTAGGAGGAAGATGATGTAAAAAATCAGCCACACAGAGAATACTTCCCTAAAACCTCAGCGTGTGCAGTGCCCTGACTTTTCAGAGAGGTCACAACTGCCACTCCTCACCAAAATACACAGAAATAAACGTATTTTATAGCAAAGCTTTGCCAACTCACCCAATTTCCACTTGTTCACCTCAAAACGGGGAGGAACCCCAAACATTCTCTGAGTTCCAGGTGTGCAGCTCCTCCCTCACTGCTGCCTCTGCCAGGGAACAGCAGAAATGTGAAACACAAAGTGCAGATCTCACACAGAAGAAAAACTCTTCATGGACAAATTCTGCCTAAAACTGAGATGATAGAAAGGATTAGCTGGGAACCACTGCAAAGAACTAAAAAAACACATATCAGTGACCTCGTGCAGTCCATCCTGTAGGAATGCACCAATTCAAGCTGCAAATTAATTTAAAATACTGAATTTTTCCCTTTCCTCTTCCTCCTCCCCCACCCTCTCTCTTCCTTTCTCAAATCATTCCCAGCCAAAGAACTCCAAATTCGGTTTTTTCCTCACTTTATTATTCAGTTTGTGTGGCTGTCAAACAAATCAATTCCCTCTGATTTGTTTGGGGGTTTGTTTTTGAGTGTGTGGATATATTAATTCTTTGAATTGCAGGCACCACTGTTGGTTTAATTTTGTAAATAGTGTTCTGTGATTACTCAGTGTTGTCATCCTGCGAATAAAACAAAATGGCAAACCTATTAGTGGAGAACAATTTCCATACTTTTACCCCTGGGAACTGGGCTTAAAGATGGCAGAAATATTTTATTACAGAGGAAAAAAAAATCACTTTATTGTTTTTATATATGCCATGTGGTCTGGAAAATGGGGGAGGAGAACATTTCCTACACAAAATGCTCACCCCAGATTCCACTTGGCCTCCTAAAACTCAAAAACATTATCAACTAACAAATTATTTTTGCTGAAAAATTTGTCTTCTGGATGAATGTTTAGCATTTAAAATTGGGCTGTTTTGTCCTCTCTCATCTTGACTGCAAGCTTGGAGCTGCCTCCTATGGGAACATCCAGCCAAGGACAAGAAGAGATCCCAGATTAAAAATAAAAAACCCCAAAATCGAGTTTAATCCTTCTGAAGGGATTAATAAAAGAGGGAATTAAGGGGTTTCTCACCCACCAGAAAAGAGGGAGAAAGGAGAGGTTCCTCTTCCCTCTGCCAACCCTCCCAACTCCTCTGCACAAATCCATAAATTCAGGAGATTTATGGATCACCCCTCAGATCCAGGCCACTTCCCCCTGTGGAATTCAGCCAAGGTCTTTCCTCACACAATTGCCAATCCCAGTTTTTATTGCAGAGGTTGAAGGATGCAGACTGAGCTGGACACGAGGCACTGTAGGCACAGAGGAGTTCACTGCAGGACGTGGAACTCTCTGATTCCCCAGCACAGGGCAGCAGAGCTGAACGAGACCCTGCAGGGGATGCCCAGGTTGGGAGCACCCATGAGGATTCCCAGGCTGCTCTTGGCTTGCACCACACCCGCTAAATTTCCCAATTCCGAGGCAGAGGAGATGCCAGGGCAGGAGGTGAACCTCAAGGTGCACAACACAACTGTGATTTACTGTCAGGTCACAAAAAACGTTGGGATCATTCCTAAACTTCGCCCAGAGAGTGTTTTATTCCCACTTTTCTCTCTCTCACAACAGATGGCAGCACTTTGGGGGCTTCTACTGTCACACTTACCACAAACCAAGAGAAAACCTGCATTAATCAATGTGAGACAAGCACAGGAGCAGCAAACTCACTGCAGGTGAGGTATCTCTTGACAGGACTGTGACGATTAAGAGCTGATGTGATCCTTTGCTCCTCACCTATTCCCAGTTTTCAGTCTAATCCCAGTTCAAGCTCTCCCCCAGAACCCAGGGGAGGAGGATTCTGTTCCAGCAGAAAAGCCCAAGTGCTCCCCATTTCACAGTGCTCCCTGAGGGTGACTGAATAATTTGTTTTAAATAATCTGCAGGAATAAATTTACAATTTTTAAATGTATAATTAAGCAAGAAATCATTCCCTCCTCTTCTAAAGTTATTCTCCTGACAAGTTTTCTTCCTGGGTGGTAAACACAAGTTCTGACAGTTGCCAGCACATTCCTACTTAAAAAGTTAATCCATTCCTCTTTGAAGGTTAAGGAAATGCTAAGGAAAACAAGATATGAGGGCTTAGGTAAAGTGGGAGGTTCCAAATCACTGAAGCTCTGCTCATTGCAGAGCTGGGCTGCTCCTGCAGCAGGAAAACACAGGAATTTACCTCAGTGAGACCACCCTGATTCCTGACCTCCACCCACCTCCCTGCTGGGGATGTTCCCTGCAGAGCGGGAGGTGTTTGTCCTGCTGCTCTTCCACCTTAACACTTTGGGGAAGGAATTTTTCCACCTGCTGTTGCAATAAATGATAAATAATATGATGTATAATAAATTATAAATAATACTGGCACAGCACTGGACCAGTGGTGGAGAAGACCCTGGGTTGAGGGAGGGCAGGGAATACTCAGCTAGGTAAACAATCCCAGGATCACTGAGGTTGGAAAAGCTCTCAAGGATCATCGAGTCCAAGCTGTGCCTGATCCCCACCTTGTCCCCAGCCCAGAACTCTGAGTGCCACCTCCAGGAATTCCTTGGGCACCTCCANTATAAAAACATATAATAATACATAAACTAGGAAAGGGCAGGAGAGTCTCCATGATGACCCAGGATTTAGGGAAGAGCTTTTTGTACCTCCAAACCATTCCAAATATCCCCTCAAATGCATGGCCATGGGAAACACTTCATTGCAACTCACCAGGACCTGTCCTGCAGGATCCATTCCCTCCTCCAGCAAGTTTCCAGGGATAATTTTGGATGGGATGAGGGCAGGAAGTGGATGGATTCACCTCCACACAGCCTTGGCCCACCTGCTCGTTTGGAAGCGCTCTTGTAACAAATTAATTGCCAGAACAATTAAGCAGAGCCCAGAGCGCTCGTTCTTGGAGTGGAATGGATATTTAGGCTCTGCTATTAATAAGCTCTTGGAAAATTTCCCATAAGATTTCTTCGGGCAGGGATACAAGATCTGTTCTCTCCCTAGAACACAATAGCTGCAGCTGCGTTAGCGCGCTCAGAGGCACATTAATGACACTCTGTTATTAAACAACTCCAAAAAAACCAGCAAATTCTGCCAAAACCACTCGGATTTCAGACTCCTTACAGACTCTCATCTTCCTGCTGGCTGATGGCATCACCTCTGAACCTCCCTGGCCTTTCCCACAGCCTGATTTCCATCAGGAACTCTTGGGGGTTTTTTTTGGAGGGAGACAATCATGAAGGCCCCACAACCAGATCCCAGAATCAATCAATCAATCAATCAATCAATCAATCAATCAATCAATCAATCAATTCAATCCTGCTCAGCGCAGAATCCATGCCCTGCCCTGAAAATAGTCATGAAAGGTGGGGAAGATGCTGGAAAAACAAGTGGAATCCAAAAGGCAGCAGTGAGGCCAGCATGGGGGATGCCCTGAGCTGATGAGTTTGGGAATTTTGTTCTCTCCAGGGAAGAAGAGATGCAGAGATTGGGATAATGAGCTCAGACAGCTCCCAGAATATTTGAATGTTATCCCTGGGAAAGCACAAAAATTCCAGCAGGACCAAAAGCCTTTTCCAAGATCCCTCCTTATCACAGACTCACTAAGGGTGGAAAAGCTCCCTCAGACCATCAAAACCATTCCCCAGCACTGCCAAGGCCACCACTGACCCATGTCCCCAAATGCCACACCTGCACTTTTTCTGAACTCTTCCCAGGACAGTGATTCCATCACTTCCCTGGACAGCCTCTTCCAAGGTTTTATTATTGTTTATTTACTGTCAGCAGGAAATTCTGGCTCACATCCCGCAAAAGCGATCCTGAATCATAGGTGAGCTCCTATCAGTTTTAAAAAGGGACATTAAACCCCAAGAATTCTTGGCTCACTCTCTCATGACCTCAATTTTTACCAGAATTATCCCAAAAACAAAATGCCCCATCAAGGAATGAAGCAGGTTGGTAATGATTGACTGTAAAACTCCACGTGGGATGCCTTATCAACGCCAGGTTCACAATCAAATAAATCAAAAAAAAACCCCAAACCATTTTATTTATAGTCCAGGACAACAAACCCATTGCCAGATGGTCATCCCAAGCACTAGGATTTGTCTCCATCTATAATGAAAAATCTATGAACCTTCTGCTGCACAGCAGAGGAGAGAGGCTCAAACACCTGCTGCAAATTAGGAGGAGACTCTGAACATTCCTGGAAATTGGAAAAGCTTCTGGTTTAGGGAAGGGAGAGATGCCATTGGCAGCTGAAGTCAACTGAGCAGTGAGAGGGAGAATGATGTGATAGGCACTGGCACAGAGCTGACAAGGAAACTGAGTGGGCATAAAGCTAAGCCCAGCACTGCAGAAATCCTGTCAGGTTGTGCAGGGCAGACATAAATTAGATGTGCAAATTGTGTTTCTGAGCGTTCTTCCAATATTTTCCATTCAGGCTTGGCATTTTTCGTAGCAAAATGGATCATTGGGACAGCCAAATTAGGAGAAACATTGGTAGCTTTGGCTAAAAATGCTCATCCAAGATGTAGCAAAGACTCCCTGAATTTGATTTTAACCTCAGGGCTGTGTTGTTGCAATTCCATCATCCTTCCAAACCCATTCCGGGGATGGATCCAAGTTCACGTCAGCAGCCAATAAAGTTGTCAGTGCCTTTTGCTGATTCCTTCCAGAAAAACATCTGGAGCTCCTCAGAGCATTCCTAACAAAGTGCTGACAAACACTGTGTGATTCCACACCCAAGAGTCATCCAAGAAAAATATATTCCAGTGGCAATTATATAAAATATATCCACGCTGCCACCAGGCCTCTCTCCCTCTTGCATAATCCAGATTATCAAATCGGTGTCCCAGCAAAATGGAGCAGGGAAATCCAGGGAATTCTATGGGTTTGTGCACTTTTCTCATCACCCAAAGGGGAAAATAAAATGTTTTAAAGGAGAGCTCTGGTCGAAGGCCCAGCTCCAACCCTCAGTGGTGGAAACTCCAACAGGGAAGGGTGAGGGAAGTTCTGAGGGCAGTAAAAACAAGGATGGGGATGAGCATTTGGGAAGACATGGGCTGGGTGCAGAGGGGGATAATGAGGAGAGAAGGAATGATCCCAAAGCTCAGGAGATGCTGCTGCACCCTCACAAAACACCCCGAATGATCCCAAAGCCCAGGAGATGCTGCTGCACCCTCACAAAACACCCCCAACACACTTTCCAATCTCCTTAGATCATTTTGTGGCGACCACCACCCCAAAATGGCAGCAAATAATGAATAAATCATTAAATATTGAGCTGGTTTTCTCCAAACCATAACTCCATCTCTAGGAGACATTTTGCCCTCCAATACACACACATTTTATTGTGTATTTATATTATTAGGCTTGTGTTTGCTTTAGTATTTCCACTACTGCCCAAGCTCTCCTCAAACAGCTCCAGGAACAGCAACTCAATCCCTGGTTTTGATTAAACCCAGCAATAATGACAGGAAAAAAAGCAAACTCTTGAGCTAAGATAAAACCAGTCACTTACTCAGAAATTCTCTGCAGTGTTTGCTTGGGTAGAAAGGAAAAAAAAAAAGATTATTTGAAGACACCCAAATGCCACTTTGAGTGGTGCATCTTATTATTCCACTCCACTAAAAATAAAGGAGTTATTTTTAATTGGCTCTGTTTCCTCTGGCTGAACAAAATTTCACGAGTTTTATTCTAAAGAAAAGCAGAAGTGCTGCTGCTTTTCAAACTCCTCTCTCAAAGCCACTCACTGGGACTACAAAATTCACACCCAGCTCTGGTTTTTTTGTACTTTTCAAAAAATTTGAGTACAATATAAACAATATACAAACACATTTCAGCTGTGCTGAACCTTTAATTAAAGGTTTTAATCAGTTTAAAAACTATTTCAGCAGAACTTCAGTGCCCAGAGCAGATCAAGGTATCCTGGAGGGTAAGCCTGGTTGTAATTTTTAGTGATATTCTGGGGAAAATAAAGACTTTTTAATAAATTGAGGCTTCTAGAAAATAAATTTTCTATAAATTAGATTGAATTTTTAATAAGTTTCATCCAAATTCCTACAAATTTCATCCAAGTTGCTACGAATTTCATCCAAAATCCTACAAATTCAAACTTTTAGAAATCAAATTCACTTGGTATGTTTTTGCTTTAAATGTTAGGAGATCTGAACAATTTCTGAGCTCACGTGGATTTCACAGAGGAGATTGGCAGGACAATTCCACAGCCAAAAGCAGCATTTAAGACTTAGGAATTTTGGGATGAGACTCCATAATTTGATCCTCTCCTGCCCAAACAGCAGCACAAATATGTGGAATTTGGTCTGCCCTGGCTCAGATTTTATTACAAAATTAATCTGAGCTGAATTGCAGAACTGAAACCTCCCAAATTCCTTTGCTCCATCCCAAGTGTTGCTGTTTCCATGGAAATCCAAGCCTGAGGGATAAACGGGACATTGTTTATGGATCAATGAGGGCCATAGATCATCATCAAACAACATCTGCCATCCCATGGCCAGCCCTGCTCCAAATGCTAAAGCCCAGCTTAACCTTCTGCAAGGCTTTGTGAACACTCCCACACCAATCTGGAGACTCACTTTCATCCATATGGATTCACTCCAGGAATAAATGAAGTTAAAAATAATTATAAAAGGGTTCAAGGCTAGGTTGGTGTAACTTGGGACAGCGGGAGGTGTCCCCAGCCATGGCAGGGCTGGCAATGGATGGGATTTAAAGTCCTTTCCAATCCAAACCATTCCAGGAAAAGTTTTAGCTTTGAATTTCAATTTTCACCAGCCTGAGTCGAGGCCATCAGTGTGAGTAAAAAATAAAACATCTCTAACACAAACCTGCAGCTTCTTGGCTCAATTCGCCAGCCTGGCTCTTCCAGTCACTTGAAAATCCCTGACTTTCTACTTGATGAAAGAAAATTAATCTGAAAGACCTACTTTTCCAGCAGGAACATCAATATTTTACAGTCTCCTTTTGCTGTAAAGATCCCAGGCTGATTTAGACGTTGTTTAAGAAAAAAAGTACCAAACCCATATTATATAATATAAAATACCACCTTTGTCTCCAAGGGAACATCACAGCTTAATCCAGAGCTCCAGAAGGTGTCTGAGAATTAAAGCTCCAGCAAAACCCACCATGGACAAAGCACTGAGATAAAGAAAACTGACAATTCCTTAAAAAACGAGCTTGTTTTGCCACTGAGCATTCCCAGAAGGACGAGGGAGGAAATGATTATTTTATTTCCGTGGCATATTCGGCACGTCGGGGTGACAATGGATGTTTAGGAGTGCCCCAAGTTGTCCCCACTGATGGATTTGAAGTGGCTGAATCCAGAGCCATTAAAAGCAGGGCTGCAGAGTGGTGCTGCTCACGAGCAGCTCAGCCCTGCCATCCATCTCTGCCAGCAGCACTTTTAATCCACCTCCTTTTCATCCCTTTATTATCTGTCAGGTGTTCTTTGGACCCCACTGGCTCCTGGCCTGGCTGTGTTCCTTATTTCAGTGTCCCATGTCCCAAAAAGATGAAACAAAGCTTCTTTCTGCTGTTTCAAAGCTTGTTTATTT
>VZRF01001108.1:249794-287836 GCA_013396875.1 Vireo altiloquus | reverse complement strand
AGGAGAAGGAGAAGGAGAAGGAGGAGAAGGAGAAGGAGCCAACACCCTAGAATCTCCTAGAATCTCCATGTTGTCTCTATATAATATATTGAACAAAACCTAAAAACTCCAACTCCACACTCTGTGGTTACACTACTTTTCATTTCTCTGGTGCATTCAGGTTCTCCCAAAAATGCAGAGAACATCTCTCACAGTTTAGGTCCCAGATTAAGCCATTTTGAGGAATTTTGGGAATAAAACAAACACCCAGAGGAGCAGGAAAAGTTCCCAGGCTTTTCCTGGACTCCAACAATTATCCATTTGGAGACTGACCCACTTCTGGGCAATAACATCAACTTCCTCATTTATTCTTTTATTATGTTTTTGTAGTCAGCAAAGCCTAAAAACCTCGTGGGCAGCTGGTGAGCACCTGAAATGTTCCTTTATATTTCAAATTTCCACGATTTCCCAGGCACTTTGAGCAGAGCTCACACCCCACCCGTGACACAAAAGCCACTCCAGGCAGCTGCTGGGATAAATTCAGGATTCCTGAACTTCTAACGGAGCTGGGAAAGAGGTTCTGCTCACCCAGGCACTGAGAGGTGATTTTATATATATTCATAGAATAACATACTTTACATACATGCGTAGAATATGAATATTATAATATAATTTTTTAATAATTTAACGTTGTCTTAATATTACATATTTTTTATAATATAATAATTTTAATATATTCACATTTTTCCTGAGGAATCCTCTGCTGACATCACCAGGAAGTTCTGAGCATGGAGATTTCCACTCTAATTTTTCACGCCTAATTTTGCAATTTTACCTACTTCAATATAGATTATAAAACATATTGACATGAACTATAATAACACAGAAATAGCCAAAAAATCCAGACTGAATTACCAGAGGTGCTGCCCAGTAACTCTGACCAGCGCTTTTGAGTGTTTCCTTTTCGATTTTTTATTTTCCTTCTTTTATTAATAATCCAATAGTCTCCACTAAGTCATCCAACAAAATTACTCCACCTCCTTTTTATCTGATTTATAATGTATAAAATTAGAACTGTGCCATGCTTGCGTTTGTATTTAGGCTCAAGAAGGCATTTAAGTCCCTCAAAGGTCAAAAAAAAATGAAGTTTTTTCTAAATTAGGGTGGTTTGGACACCTGGCTGTCAAAGGAATTCTATTCCCTCTGCTTTTCATTTAACCACAAATTTCAGTGTTTCTTGCACCTCACACACCCTCAGTTTTCAAGAAAGGCCATAAAACTTGAAAAGTTCCTTCAATAAATGAGAAAGGACAAATCCATTGGGAATGGTACAAGAGAAAGGGGTTTAAACAGAAGCAGATATTTAACCACAAAATGTGATTTCTTTTTTTTTTCCCCCTATATTTGACAAGGGATGATCAGAGGAGGAGATTATTCAGAGATTTCCATCAGGGGAGGTTTTAGACACCAGGAAATCCCTCAGGAAGGAAACACAAGGAAATTCCTTGTAGGGAAGAGAACAAAAATTCACCTGGAGATTTTTCCGCTGCTTAATTCCACAACTCAGTTCAGTAACTTGCACATTATCATTATTTTAGCCCCAAATTGAAGGAGCCAAGTGCTCCTCGCTGCTGTGGAGAACAAAGTCGGTGATAAAAATGGGGTTAAAAATGGGATTAAAAATGGGGTTAAAAATGGGGTTAAAAATGGGGTTAAAAACTCAGAAATCTGGGATTCCAGAGGCCTCTCAGGAGCTCCTTTGGATTTATTCCCATATACACACACAAAATACTCCCCTGAGCAGCACAAAAACTTCCCCTAAATTCCTAAAGAACAGAGGAATTTCCCTCCAGGCCTTGCAGGTGATTTCTCCTTCACCTCCAAGTGAATGCTACACGATATTTTCTACATTATATTTTTATCCAGGTTTAATCTTCCCCTTCTTTTTAAGTTTTATTTAATAGCAAACAGCTTGTCTCCTTAGCAGTAAAGAGCAAAGTGACAGAAAACAAATTAGTTTCTAAATTTAAAACGGTGTCCCGTTGCCATGGCAACCGAAGCTCTACAATTACATAAAGCAAATAATACCTACTTGTGAGAGCAGAGGCAAAACTCCTTCTGGAAAGTGCTGGGCTCAGAATGTAATTACACCGAAATAATAAACTAATAATTTTAAAGCACTCCAGCAAAACAGGCCTGTGAGTGGTTTCATTTGGGAAAGGCCGAGACTCGCAGGTTTTCCTCAGGAAATGGCTCCCGAGCAGGGAAATTTGGGTTTGCTTAATTACACTCGCTCCTGACATTGCCTCAGCAGCACAAAAATTCATTTTCTGAGGTAAAATAAACCCCAATTTTTGGGAGGCCAGGTGCTCCAAGAGGCTCCTTCACATCCAGCACTGGGCAGGAGGAATGTGCTGTTCCCACCTGGCCCTCTCTGCTTATGTTACAATTTAAAGGCCAAAGAATTTTCCAAATTTTTCCAGATAGGCAGCCCAGGAAGGTTGGGAAAAAAAAAAAAGATTCTTTGAAGACACGCAGATGCCACATTGAGTGGTGCACATTATTATTGCACTCCACTGAAAATAAAGGAGTTAATTACAATTGGCTCTGTTTCCCTCTCCCATTCTGGAGACATTCCAAACCCACCTGGATGCTCCAGGTGACTCTGCCTTGAAAGGGGATTGAAATAGAGGATTTCCAACCCCAAACATTCTGTTATTCTGGGAATTTTGTTCCTGCACCTCGCTGTTGGTGAGACAGATGAGGGTGGACAAGACAGAAAACGCTGCACAATGCACGGGACTGGCAAGCTGGCAACACTTCCCTAATTGGATTTGTCTCCCGTTGTTTTAATTAGGGGATTGGATTTGGGCTCTCTGAGTGTGCCAGAGCAGGGCTGGGAGCCCCAGAAGAGCACTCACTGCCACTCAGCCCCCAAACATTCTGTTCAGTGACAGCCAGGGATGGATGCTCATCCAGGGCACACAGGGACCAACCTGGCTCCACATGTGTCCAAAAAACCACCCAGCATTTCTTTGGAACGTGGCACAATCCTGACCAGCCCAAAAACTCTCTGCTTTCTTATTGCCTTTTTAATTTTGGAGTTATAACCAAAAAACCTACCAATTTCTTCCCTAAAACAGCCACTGCCCTCACAATGAACCTTTCCCGTCCACCTCCCCTCCCTGCACGCCCTAAAAAAAGAGAAGTTTACAGCAAACCATCTGTTTAAAAAGTTATAAAATAAATATCTGCCCCACAGGTGCCAGCCAGGCATGGATTCAGAATTCCAGCCCTCCAGAGGTTGTTCCATGTGAATTTGGCCTCTGCAAGAGGCACGCAAGGCTCTGGATGCCCAAACTCGGCCATGGTCTCTCCTCACGCTGCTGTCAGACCTCTGTGGGCACCAGCAGCTCCTCAGACTGCTTGTCTAGACACGGCTGGAAATTATTTTTAAGGAAAACACGGAATGCAGGTGGATATCAGCACCCTCTGAGCTCTGCACAGCTGGGAAGAGAGCACTGGAAGTGCTCCTGGGCATCCCTGCCAGGCCTCTCCCCACTGACTGCAGGAACCTTCATCATTTATCAGTCCTGGCCCTCATAAAATTTTCAAGTCTCTCACCCAGTATTCCCAGTCCACCTGCAGCTCACAACCTTCCATTAATTTCCAGCCTTAATTTATTCAAACCTGGCTTATACCCTCCTTGTCCAACCCACAGAAACATCACCTGAACAGCTTTCCCCCCTTATTTATCCCCTGATGGTCACAGAGAGAGCAACCCCATCCCTTCTCCACTCTCATTTTGCTCAGCTCACCAAGCAGGGCTGCTCCAGAGGGACCAGCCCTGCCATCCCCAGCAGCCAGAAGCTTTTCCAGGCATCTGTTCCAGCCCCAGCTGGGTTTTCAGCCACAATCCCAGACAGATTTTGGCTGGGAGCTCGACAGCTCCTCTCACCGCGTGCCACATCCCATTAACAGGTCAAAAAGCTTCCCATGATCCAGGAAAAGCCCCAAAGGCCCTCCTCCTCCTGTTGTCGCTGACAGAATTCAGCTCATTATTCTTCAGGACACGACCCTGAGCTTGCACTACTCAATTTTCCCCTAATTCTATTATTCCAGGCTTGGAGGTCATCTAATCCTGCCTAATTAATCCCATCCTCCTCAGTGGCGACATCGTCCCCAAGTTTTATGTCACCAGCAAATTCCATTAGCGCTTTTTTGACTTTTGGTGCCAAAGTCATTAAGGAAAATATGAAATAATATTGGTCCAACGTGGATCCCTGAGAGCTCCAGTGCCAGCTGCCCTCTTTCCACATTGTTCTCGGGTCTTTGCTCTGCTTCTGAGGCCCTGTGCAGTTTTCCTCTTAAATCCAATTATCCCCTGTTTAACTCATAATTGGCTCCTTGGAAACTCTGCTCCAGGATTCTGCCTGTGGAGAGTAAATTAGGTTTGCCCGTTTGTGCACTGCCCAGATCCAGGGGAAAAGGATCACTTGGGGAAAAGCCACTGTGGTATTTTTCAGGTGAGCAGGGACCACGGTCTGAGGAGAAAATTGCTGTTTTACACCATCCAAAGAGGAAAAATTGGCTGGAAGGGAGGTACTGACACATTTAAACTTAAATTTCTTGGGTGTTTTAGCTCTAAGTGTGGTCTAAAAACTTTAATTCTTTGATAAAGGAATGCATTTTTCAGTTATTGGGGTTTTTTAATCAAAGAAGGGCTTGGAAGGGATTTTAAGGATCATCCAGTGCCATGGCAGGGACCCCTCCCACTGTGCCAGGCTGCTCCAAACCCCAACGTCCAGCCTGGCCTTGGGCACTGCCAGGGATCCAGGGGCAGCCACAGCTGCTCTGGGCACCCTGTGCCAGGGCCTGCCCACCCTCCCAGCCAGGAATTCCTTCCCAATATCCCATCTAAATCGACAAAATCCTTCTTATTTAAAGAAATTAAAAGCATTTTTAATAAAAAGACCAACCAAAAAAAAAATAAAAAAGCAACAACATCCCTACAACAAAATTCCCACTACTAAAATATAATTATGAGACATTTTCCAGCAGAGTCCCCTGGGCAAAATAGGCATTCTCAAAGGGATATTTCCACTATTTCCTTTTCCAGAAGTGGCTCTGATTTCACTGAGGCAACACCAGGCATGAATTTGCCCCGCTCTCTTTGATACACTCCAAGCAAATCAATCTTCCCTGCCTCTCAAGCTGTGAATACCTGCTCCAATAATTAAAATACTCAGCAGGGAGCCTACTCCAAAGGTCATCTTTTAACAAAGATTAATTCAATTTCATCTCGTGCCCGTAAAATTTGAGACAAAATTACAAAGGCATGGATTACCCAGTGCAGCTCTCTCCTGTTAGCACTGGAAAATGCTATTTATTTTTCCAAGGAAATTACACGAGCACCTTCAGCTCATATTTCATGTAAAATTAATGCAGGATATCACAGTGCTGCTCCCTCAGTGAAGGGAAAATAAGAGTATTTTGCTTATTTATTTGTAAGCAAATCTATAGGACTGAAAGTGGGTTTATGTTGCAGCAAATTTAAATTCTGCATATTCCCTGGTGCAGATAGAGGATTATGTGGCCTTTCTTTTCCGGAGGTTTTTTGGAGGAATCCAGCTCTTAAAGCAAGGGAAATCCCTTTTCATGCAGTTCCACACTGTGCAGCAGTAAAATATCCTTTATTTCTCTTTCCCTGAACGTTTCCTAGGCAAGAAGGGCATGGATGATACCTCAAAATTAATTCAGGAAGAGAGAAAATCATCAATGAGTGCAATTGGAATGAGAGCCAGCCTTCAATCCAAATGGAATTCCAAGCCTGAATGCTGTTCCCTGGGCATTCAGGAGTCCAGGAAAACACCAAAATTCAGCATGCCAGGTTTATTTATGACCAGTAGCTCAATCATCCTTCAGAAGGGAGACATCTCCCAATTACACAGCCCAGATAAACTGATTTATTTGGACTGAGCCTTGGGATTTGTCATCGCAGTCCCTTCATTTCATCACGGAGCAGGCAGAAACTGATGGCTGGGAAAAAATAAAAATCACTGCAAGGAAAAAGTGCAGAATTCTGGAGCAGATTTTTTTTCCACGGCCTCAAAGATTCAAAGATTTTCAGCCAGGAATTCCGGCAGAGGCAAATCCCTGATTCTGCTTGGAAAAGCTGCTAAGATTTGGCAACATCTGGACTTTCATTCAAATATATTTCATTCCTAAGAACATAAAAAAACCCTAAAAAGTCTTTAAGAAGAGTGACAATCACATCTCAAATTAGATATTCACCATTTTCTCATGAATACACTAAAACCCCAATTCCAAAACAATTTTAAGTTGTATTTTGCTTCATTTCTCACAGAAAGGAGATTTCCATCCCCAGGGCTTTCTCCTGAGTGGTTCTGGCTGGGATCTCACACCAATATTTAGGTTTAAAGGGTCTGAGGATGGGAAAGAGAAATTAATCTTTTTTTTCCCCAGAATTTGAGTATTTTGTGGGAGTAAGATCTCAGGAGATCAGATTTTTATTCCCCACCTGGCCCTCAAAAAGGAAAAGAGAAGAAGAAAAACTTTCTGCATCTAAATTAAATTAAACTCTTCACAAAGAGTTCCTGCAGAAAAGAAAAATGCCTTGAAAATGAAGTGAAATAGGTATGAACAGGTTCATCTCCCAGAGGAAAAGCAAACTCTTACAAGAGTTTGGATAAAGACAAAATGCTCAGATTTTAGCACTGCATTTCAGTAATAATCAAATGGGATATTCCCTTAAAATATTCCAAAGGAATATTCACTTAAAAGGTTACACAACACCACAACTTATGAACTAAAATTCAAAACGCAACAGGGCCTTTGTAAAACTCATTAAGTCACGATCACAGAATTACAGAATCATTAAGGTTGGAAAAGATCCCCAAATTCCTCAAGCCCAACCTTTAACCAAGCAGAAAATTTCAGGAGATCCAGGTTTTGTTCCAACTAATTCCCTAAAACCAAGTAAATTATTTCAGCAAATCTTTTCCTGTCTTTGGGCTATTCCCCAAAATAATGGGAAAGAGTTTAGCACCGATGCAACACTTCAAGGAAAAATTCAAATTTCAAACGAATTTTAGCACCTCCCCCTTAAAAAAATAGGTGAGAAATTCCTTTGGAATCGATCAAAGTGATAAACTGCTTCTAATGGAAGGAAAGATCTGAGATCACCAATGGTTTGTTGGGTTTTTTTAAATAACCATAAGGTGACTCAAGAGAAAAAAAAAAAAGGGGTGATTAATCAGAATAATTCAAGAGGCCACTGCAAAGACTAAACACTAAAATTCAATACTGATCCAATACTGAAATTCTTTTTTTTTAATCAAATAATTGGGTCTCGGCACCGAACAAACAAGCAGCAAACCTCATTCTTTTCTCTAAAATAAATATACACAGCCCATTTTCCAGCAATTAGTATTTTTAACAGGCTTTTTTATTATGATTTAAAATATTACCTGGAAAACAAACCACTTTTTTCTTCTAAAAGTTACTGATTCTCTTAGATGCACTTCACAGGTCACACCTGTCACCTCTCTTTGGAAGAAATTCGGCTCTAAGAGGGAACATTCCTGGAACAGCACTTCCCTTGCTCAGCCTGTAATGAGCTTTGTCCCTCATAATTACCAAAAAAAAAATCACTTTTAAGCAGGAGAAGAGAGAGATGATGGAGAAAAAGCTGCTGGGTCAAGATTAACGAGCAGGGGCAGAGGGAAAGCACTGTCTGAGGTGTTTGTTAAACCCAAATGTTCCCTCCATGGGGAATAGTTCAGTGTCTGGGATCCAAATCTCTCCTCTCTTCACCTGGAACAAATTTCTGGGGCTTGTAAGGTCACAGCTGCTGCCCTACCGAGGGCTGAGGAAGAGGAAAACTAAACAGCTCCTCTGAGAAGGGTAAATTTGATTCTTCCCAAGATGGATGAGAACATTTTCCTCATTCTCACCTTTATTATCTCACAAAAACTCCAGGTAGGAAACCTCAACTCGGAATTTCCCTGCACCCTCCCCTCTCACTGCAGCTTTGATGAGCCTCTGGAGAAACCCCACTCGTTCTAAAATTGAGCATTTCTGGTCGTTGAGGGGATTTTTCATATTTCATAATAAAAAATGAAGCGTTCCTAGAGTTTGTGCTACAGAAACTCAAAAATATAATAACAGTGCTTTGTGTAACACAACCTCTCCTGAGCATCCCCTTGGGATCAACCATCCCAGTCCAGCTCAGACTAAATCCCAATTAGACTCTTATTGTTAATTGCCCCTTTACACATCCAAAAGACATGAAAAGAAATTATCCAAAGCAGATTTTCTGGCACAAATCACTCTCAGAGGTGTCCCTTTGAGGATTAACTCCTCTTCCTCCTTCCCTTCCAAGTCTTCCCACTAAAACAGAGCGGGAAGGAAGGCAGCAACACCTCTTGTTCCAGGATTAACTGAGCACACCACCACTCTTCTCTTTGTTTCGTTGCCTATTCTTGTCTTCTATTTCTAGTTTAAAAATTTCCATTCTCATTTTTACTTCCCTTTTCCTTCAGCCCTTTCCTTTCGGACTGACCATTCCTGCTTTCCCATCGATCAGAGGCCTGGTTTTGCCAGCATAGGCCTCATCCTACTCAAATCTAAATAAAAGTTACAACTCTAAATCCTTTTCTCCCCAACAAAACCCTAGGTAATTAAGATTTTACTCTCTTTGTCATCACAATATAATTTGAAGAGGTACTAAAGAAGTAAATAAATAATTTATATTTTTTCCCATCAATCAGAGGCCTGGTTTTGCCAGCGTAGGCCGCATCCTACCCAAATCTAAATAAAAGTTACAACCCCTCAACAAAATTCAAGAGAATTAAGATTTTACTCTCTTTGTCATTGTATTGATATAATTTGAAGAAGTCGTAAAGAAATAAATAAATAATTTACTTTTTTTCCTGCTTTCCCATCGATCAGAGGCCTGGTTTTGCCAGCGTAGGCCACATTGTACTCAAATCTAAATAAAAGTTACAACCCCCCAAAAAAACTCGAGATAATTAAGATTTTACTCTCTTTGTCATTGTATTGATATCACTTGAAGAGGTAGTAAAGAAGTAAATAAACAATTCAGATTTTTTCACGTGGAACTTCCTTTTTGAAGACTTTACTGGGAATTTTTCATGAGGCAAAACTCCTCCAAGTCCCTTTGGCACCAAATAAACCAAATTTCAAAGTCTGGGGAGATAAACATTCAATTTTTCTGCCTGGGATCTGGCAGGACAATGTGTGATAAATCCAGTCACCCTCATCTGGAAAAGATAAAACCCTCATTTCACGAGGCATCCAACACCAAGCCACCAAAACCTCTAAAAAACCTGTTGACAAATATTTATCACCCCAATCCCAGATCTAAGAGGGAAAAAAACCCATCAGGGTGGTTTGAGAACTTTTAGTTTATGGCATTTATTCTCATTTTTATGTAAAGCTGTCCCCAAATTGTGCAAAAAGGAGTTGAGACTGTGAATCGACAACACTTTCTAACCTTTGTTTCATCCATGGGGAATATTTTTTCCTGTGAATTCTCTGTGGAATTAAATTATGTGGAATGTAATTCTGACGTGGAAAAGTTGCTCTGAAAGCCTCCAGAAAGTCTGAGTGCTGCAGGTTATGCAAATGAAGCATAAAATGCTGAGGAAGTCAGTGTTGTATCACCACGATGATGGATAAAAATGTGTTTGGGGCTGACAGGTAATCTGAAAATTACCTTTATAGCTCCTTTTGGGGTTTGTTCTTCCCAAATGAGGAGGAAGTGGAACATCCTGAGCAAAGAGCAGAAATTGGCTGCCACCTTCTGACACTCCAGGGATAATGTGGTCTAATTTTGCTGCAGTAATTATCCTGATTGTCCCGGAGAAAAGCCCTTCCTGACACCCATGGAGGGGTGAAACATGGGGCAGGACACGGGATATGATCAGGAATGGCCTCAAAGAAGTGACAGCACAAAACCCTTCAAAAATCCACAAAATCACCTCAGGTTCTCAAAGGAAGAGCCCCACCAAAAACAAAGTGAAACATTGAAAACTCAAGAGCACAAGATTTTGGGGAGTTTTGTGGTTAGATTACGTTTTTCCACTAAAAAATAACTGTATCAAATCTATCCCATAACAAAAGTTCTGCTGTCGTGTTCCAACTCTTCTTGTATAGTTTATATTAATAATATAAAAAATAATTGAAATAGGAAATTCAAAGGAAAATGATTCAAATACCCTGGTCAGGAATTTGCCTGTGGAGATACAAGGTTAAGGGGCTTCTCTCATTTCAAAATGAAAGCAGAATTATAAAAGCAGGATAAATTTAAGCCTGGAGATTTGCTTTGCTTAATTCTACACTGGGGAAAATTAGGCAACACACATGGATTGAGTAAGAGCATCCCCATGGATGGAAGGAAAGATTCATTTCAATATTAAGCAGGGAAAAAAATCTCTATTATTATGGCAAAGGCCAATCCTGCAGTTCCAGGAGAACAGCTTTGAGTGACATCTTCTGGCCATGCACTTCCACCAGCAAAAGATTTGTTATGCACAGGGCAGATATTTAATAATCAGGATTTTAGAAGTATTTCATCTCCTTACAATTTTTATGGTTGTTTTTAAATTAAGGTCAAAAAAACCCAAAATTACAACCACCTGTAACCATGTATAAGAAGAAAGGCAGATTATTTATTGCAAATATTGGTTCAACCACAAAAGTCAGGTAAAAATCCCTCCTCATTCCTCACGTGAGCTCAGCTGCAGCAGCAACTGCTGACAAACCCTTAAATCTTATTTCTCACCATTTCCCTGATCACAGAGCAAACTCTGGCACTCACTGTCTTCTCCTTTGCTCGTCCACAACCTGTTGCACAACCTGGCCTCAGACTCTGGAAGGAAGAATTTATCGATCAGAAGTGGAACACAGGATGATCAAAGGATGTGGTCAGCAGAACTGGACCACAATGGATTATCAAATTTTAAACAGACCTGAAAGAAGGAAATAGTGACAGGATAGGGGGGACTTGAAACCCAAGAGATACCAAAAAAGGAATATTTGAATGATGCATAGAAATCTATGAATATGTCTGAGACTCGGGCATTGAACAGAAGAGGTTTGTTAGCTAAGGTGTGCCTCTGGCATCGTGCCAAGCACCAGGCCCTATTAACTCTTTGCTTTATTTCTGTCTCCTATTGTCCCTTTTATTAAACCCCTTATGAAACCTTTTAAAATTTTACCAGGAGTGAACCTGGGCATTGTTAAGCCCAGATTTAACAAGGTGTTAATTGAAATAAATTCCATTAGCTGATTTTTAAAGCACACAACCACTGCTTAAAAAACTCCTGGAGTTCAGCACAGCCCTGCTGCTGCCCCAGTGGAATTTCAAACCTATGACCCCTGACTGCAGCCAAGTCCTGCCCTGCAAATCAAGATTATAAAATCTAATTAATTCGTTTATTACAGCCTTGATTAAGGTCAGAATCAAGGTCATTCAAGGTCAGGTTGTTTGGGGTGTTAGAAAATCCCTACTCATTGTAGGGAGGCTGAGCAGGATGACTTTTACATGTCCCTTTCGACCTAAACCACTCCATAATTAAAGAATTTATTTAATTCCTGCTCTTCTTAAGCTTCAATGCACACAGAAAAAAAAATAAATATACACCAACATTCAATAGCTAAAGTATTAAGCTCATATATCCACTGGCTGCCATATTTATTCACCCACTTCAAGTCTGACAAACAGAATTATGGAGCTATTTTATGGCCTCATGAAAAATATATTTTAAAATATATCTTGGTTACAACTCGTGCTGACACAGCATAGAAAGCTCCAACACACTTTAAATAATTTAAATCCCAGGTCTTATGGAGCATTAGGTTGGATGGGGAGACACAAAAAAAATCAGAGTGATGCCTTTAACCAGCTCCAGGGAGGTGGGAAATGAAGATTTCCATAATTAACCCATAGGAAGGAGATGAAGTAGAGACAAACAAGGCATTAAAGTTAAAAACCAGAGAAATGGAATGAGGGCTTTCGAGTGAATTCATCCCCAATGACAAAACCAAAGAAGAAAAGGACATATAGGAGATGTTAACTCACACCAGAGGGTCGTGAAGTCTTTTTTTAAAGCATTCCAGATGTTTTGGAAGCCAATGCTCCCTTTAAAAAATTAAAATAAATAACCCATTCTGTTAAACCTATTCTGTATAAACCCATTCTGGGTGCAGAGCACATCTTTGCTACCCGAGTTCAAATAAAAGTTAACTGCAAAAGCTGATTCTTTCCCACATGTCTCTGCACAGGAAAACCTGGATGGAAATGTTCCCCGCAGGTGGAAATTTTTAGGGAAAAAATACACTGGAAACTTCAGAACATCTTCATGAACCTGACTGAAGCAGCAGAAAACTCCTGGCTAGCCAGGAAGGCTCCTCAAGCCTTTATTGAATCTATTTTTGATGCTTTTTATTTTTTAAATATCCAGTTTTAGGCTGGACGGACTGAACTAAAATATCTCCAAATACCTTGGAATATCTGCAAGGACTCCCAACATTGGCAGACCCACAACGAGGAAACAAACGAATTTTGAAGGTTTTCCATCAAAACCTCACTCGTGTTCCTCACCCAAGTGGCCCCAAAGGGCTCCTGACACAAATCAAGGAAAGGAGTGAGAAAGTTCCTGAATTTTTTGCCTCTGAGGACACAAAATTCAGGCTGATTTGGCAGAATTTGGCTTTGAGCTGATGGAAATTGGAAGAGCAGAGTCTGAGTCTTGCTCTTTTCTGCTCCAAAGCTTTCCTCAGCTGAGCACACACAATTTGAGGATGGAAACGCATTGATTTAGAATTCCAGATAATTTAATTCCAGGAAAAGATGATTTTTTTCTGTGTCATGCACCTCCCCCCAGCTGTTTTTTTGTTGTTGTTGTTTGGTTTCTGGGGGATTTTTTTGCAACATCAGCTTCCTTTGAAGGCCAATGCAAATATCCTGGATGTGTGCTCAGGTATTGTCCTATTTCTGCAACCTATTTTTGGCATCAAGCAATTCCAAACAGGCTGATTCACCTCAGGTTATTAAGGACAACGAGCTGGAAACAACCAAAAAAATGGTCTTTAACATCTGATTTAATACTTATAATTCATTCCTATGTGTTATAACAAGTTATGACTGCGACAAATCTGAAATAATCACTCAGCATTTAGTATTTATCTCTCCAAATGCACATAATTTTAATGTATTTTGATGCTTAAGATTGGATTATTGATTTGCTTCCTCAAGTCTGAGTGTCCTCTCTTTGTGCAAAGTACAAGGACCAGTCAAAATTGTCCTTTTTAGATCATTTTTCCCAAAATAAAACACTTCCTACTGTGGCATTCAAGTCTCACCTGGGGTTTACAGCAGCCTAAACAGTTGGATTTAACTTTAGGATTTTTTTCCCTGATATATTATCCTTTATATTCTGTTTAATATCTTTATTAATGCTCCAGACAAGGAAATTCTAGGCACAGACACCCAAAATGTGCCTGCCCCAAATCCTCCTGGCCAGCCAGGGGCAGAACACACCAAGGAAAAAAAAAAAACCACATTTATTCCTAAAAAATTCAGCCACCAAATCTTGCCTTCAGATGGTAAAAAAAGCACTGCTGGTGGAGGATTTGTGTTTCCTCGGAAATGGAGGCTTCCCAAAAGGAATGAGCACCCTCAGAACCCTCCAATGCTGTGGAAAAACCTCCCAAACCCATCCTTATTTTACCTCCTGATGCTCCAGCAGCTCCTCCTGCCCAGGGAAATTGCTCCTGGGTGGAAAAATTGCTAAAAAAAGGGCCAGAGGTTCCACTCCACCTCCCTCCTGGGGATTTACCTGAGGAGATTCTGCAATTAAGAGGGAGAACATCCAAATCTCTCCTCAGTTGTTGTGCTGAAGGAAAATGAGCTCACTTGAGCAGCTGAAGGATGAATAATTCCTTGCTCCCCCCTAAATGATCCCAAGGGATGCCCTCAGCCATGGAGCAGCATTCCCAGAGAGTTGGTTGCCAATTAAAGATTCATTTCATCCTCAAAAGCTGAGTCCGAGTAAACAAAACCTCTCTAAACTCTTCCTGCTCCTTTCTTAGGGCTGCTTTTCCCTGGCTGCTTGGAATTCCCAAAGATTCCCACAAAAATTAAACAAGGCACTGAAATTTAGGCTCATTAACAGCAAAAAATTAAGTGAGGAAAACTCAGAGATGCCCAAAATAAATCCCTGAGTGCTCTCGACTGATTTTTTCCTTTCCAGCTGCCTCCACATTAATTGAAATCCCAATTTTTTTCAGGACAGGTGGAAAGGAGGGAGAGGAGAAGGCTTTGATCTCTGAAAACATGAAGGGAAGATGTTAGAGCAGCAGAGGGAAGAAAGGAAAAGGGGAAGGAGAACTGAGGAGAAATCAAGCATAAAACAACATTAAAAAAAGAGTTAAATGGCAGAGAAAGTTGGCAGAGGGAAGCCTCAAAAAGAACTTCGTGTAACTCCTTTTCCTCTTGGAAAACTTCAACACCTGTGAGAGGAAATCTGAGGCATCAAAACAGTGACAGAGACAAAAATAAATAAATTCCCAAGCTCAGGGGGAAAAAAAAGTGCCAAGCTGGCTGTGCCAGGGTTCATCCACTGAGAGTTTTCCTGTGGAAAATGTGCATTTTCAGCAATTAAGTTATTCCAAACTTGGCCAAGTGCAGGCAGAGCATTCAGCTCCTGCTTTAAATAAAATACAGTCCCTGTCTGTATCCACTTGGACGTTGTGCAGGTTAAAGAACAAACAGATAAATAAAAACATCCATGACCCTGCGGACAAGAAATCTTTCCAGAAATAGCATTTTCTGCCCATTAATTATAATTGCTGCTTCTTAATGCAGCTCTTATTTATAGGCATGTTTTCGTCAGGCAGAATTAGGTCTCATTCACCCATGAAAATCCAGTGTTTTCCTGAAAATAGATTCATTTAAGCACCTTAATGGAAATCACTTCTGAAACATCCAGCAAGATGTAAAGCCAAGCTCTGCTGCTCTTTTAAGCTCCAGGAGTTGGGAAAGTGATACTGCAGCAAGAGCTGGAATGGTATGAAAATGAGCTCGAGGAAAATGAGGATTCAAAGGATCCCAAAAAGGAGCATTTTGGAAATTTTCATGGCAGCCCCAGGTTGGAAGAGCTGGCAAAGCAGAGAATATTTGTCTAAGTGGGATAAATGACACAAAAATGGGACAAGTCACTGGTTTGGGCAACCTGAGGCAAGGGCAGGTGAGGAGAGATCAGATCCAGGCAAGATCTTGGCAGCAGAAAATTGTATTTCTTGGTCTTGGGGTTGGGATTTAATTGCAGCCATTTCTGTAAAAGCACCTGGGCTTTTTTGGCTGCTTGGGAAAAAAGAATTACTTTAAAACTCCAAAATAGTTCACACAACATCTTTGTGATTTACACATCAATTCTATGCCTCAATTTGTTCAAAAATATCCCCAAACTCTCCATTAATATTTGATAAGTTGAGCTCTGCTGTTCCAATTTCTCAGCTTCTCTGGGCAACCTGAGCCAGGCCCTCACCAGCCTCACGCAGGGCAATTTGTATAAAGCATTTATAGTTATCACAAGCAGGTGTCCTGGTTTTAATTTAATCAATTTACAATACAAAAATCCATCTTTTTATTGATTTTTTAAATTTTTATTTATTTATTCTTCATCAGACAAGTTCTCCTGCAGGAGCCACTGACAAACCATGGCTGAGACACAAAGAAAGTTGATTTAAGAGCTAAATTTTTTTGGATCTGAAGCATCACAAAAAAAAAAAACCTCAACTTCAGAGCTTCTCACAGAGTTAATATTTTTATAATTTAATGTGCCAACGTTAAAAAGAAAAGAGAAAACCAATCTTTTCCCCCATGAAGGCTTTGCTGAAGTGTCAAACAGCACGGCAGGGTTTTCATGGACGAGTGTTAGCAACTCCCAGCTTATCCCCAGTGAGAAACTGCAGGAATATTCTCAACAGAGCCAGAAAAGTGTTGTGTTCATTGGAATTTTAACTCTGCTCTGTCCATCAAAATAAAAGGTTTTAAAGAGAATTTAAAGAGAATTCCCTTCCCTTTTTATCTGCTGGGATGAAGGCAGCGACAACTGGGACCAGTCCCAGGCTCTCCAAGAGACATTCAATTCCTGCCCCCAAACACCTCAGAATGTGTCACAAAAGCAGATTTCATTCCATATTTTTACTAATTCTTGCTGTAAATAATCTGCTATCTGTCAAAGAGCATCTTTCTGGACAGAATATTCAGAAATGGGGCTGAAATGAAAGCCACATGGCTGAGTTCAGGTGGTTGGTGATGCCACTGACATCCAGAAATAAAAACATAATCCCTTCTTCCCATCTCAAGAGAGCAGCAGCCAAAAGCACTCAGCACAGTAAAAATGAGGCAAATCATCATTTCATGAGACTAAATCATGTTATGAGAGAAAAAACTCTTTTCCATTATTAGTTGCCACATAAATAAGGGAAGTACAATTATTCCTCCCAGCTCCCTGCGTGTTCTGAAGCATTATTTGTGTCAGAAGCGGAATTGAAATGACTCTCCCTGACACTCGAGCTCCATTAACTGGGAATTCATGGCTTTTACTAAAGGATATCTAAAAATATTCCACATTTTCCATGTTATCTTCCAAACACCAGGGACATGTTGCTGTTACAGATGAGGATGGAGATGAGTTGGAGACAGAAAATGAGGGAATGTCACATCCTGCCCACCCAGGTTGTTATGGATAATAAGATTATTCCACACTAGTTGACCAAAATTAAAGATAAAGGATTAAAAAGCATCGCTCTGGAGGGTGGTACCCTCTAAATTTTGCCCTCTTGCAGCTGTTCTGAAATATTGACTTTGTAAGGACATCATCATCACTTTTTCGAGCTAAATTTATTCGATTTGAGTCCACATAAATAAAGCAGAGAAGAGAGACATCCTCAAGCAAATATCAATTATTTCTTGGAAAGGCAAAGCAGGATTAGGTAATTACTCCTGTCTAGAGAGAGGCACCTGAGCTACAACATTTCACTGATATAAAAGAGGATAAAAAAGGAATTGGTGGCTTGGGTGGCCCCAGGATAGTCAGATCACACCTGGATCCTGGAGGATTTTAATTTCCAGGTTTCTCAGCTCCTTTTTGCAAGGGGAAAGCCAACAAGAAAAGGTTTCAGCCTGTCCTGGCTGGAGGAGGGCATTGTTTATTCCTTTTTTACCTCCTGCTTAGCAAAGGACCAGCAGAAATTCTTGGATAAAAGGCTGAGGAAGGGTTTGAAGGAAATATGGAGTTTTCCAAGCCCTTTACACCAGACCTGGATTGCTGCAGCTTCTCCAACCTGGCCTCCGAACCAGGAGGGAAACTCGGGAGAGAGAGAGCTTTCAAGCACCTCCTAAATCGTTTCAAAAATTGCTTTTCTGCAACCTGGATCCAATTCCGACAAGAGTTTTGTGACTGTGTAAAAGGGAAGCAGAACTTCCCCCATCCCTTGGCTTTGATCAGACAAGTGGCCAGGGAGAAGGGAATAACAGTTTCATTTCTTTTAGAATAAGAGAGAAAAGATGTTCAAGCCTTCTCTCAAGGCCACCATTTAATTGCATAAAACCCTATCAGAAACCTACCCCGGGATATTTAAATTAATATAACAGTCCAAAACTTTGGACCAAAAACAAATCCATATCTAAGTTACCAGGAAAACTCCAGAAGTTAAGAGGAGATAACTACAAGATCCTAAAGACGCAAGGTTTTAATTATTTATGCCAAAACAAATTATAGTGGTCCAAGTTTTCAGGAGAGTTTAAAGGAAACTGGCTTCAAAGTTGCTTTAAAATCCAGGATCTTTTGAAAGTCTCCCCATCATTAATATCAGAAACAGCATGGAAATCAATGTGTGCATGGCAAGAACTGAGGGGGAATAGGAAAGAGGGGGAAAATGGGGATGGAAGGGGGGAAAAAAAGGCAAAACCCCCTCAGTTTTAGGTGATTTCTGTTTGAGCTCAGGCGTCAAGCACAGAGTTCCCTAATGGTCAAGCCCAGAGGGGACACAAGAACTGAAGGTCCCCAGGAAGATCTGCAGCACATTCCAGATTTCTGCTGTTTTTTCCCAATTCAATGTTGACTTGCTTTATATTTAGGCTGCAAAAGAATGGATATTTTGTGAGGCTGTTCCTTGGGTTCTGCCCCCAAAGGCCAAAACACCACAGGCCAGACCCCTCCTGACCTCGGAGGTGACCCCCAAGCCTCACTCCCTGGAACACATCGAGTCCAGCAGCACAGCCAGGACCTTTCCAAACCCTTGTGCCATAAAAATGCATCATCAAAACTTATTCCCAAGTCCAGTTTCTTCTAAAATTAGAGTTGCTTTAGCAGGAAGAAGCATTAATATGAATAAAGGCCTCCTGCCCTGGTTTTAAGGTCAGGATCAAAGCAGTCGCATCATTCCAGGTCACAGCCTGGCTGCCACTGTCACCTCCTGCTCGGCCACAAAAGGCAAGTTACTCCCAGAAAGCAGAGCAATTAAGAGAGTATTAATAACCCAGCCGTGTCTTCTTGGCCATGAATAAATTACAGTAGAAAAAAAAAATAAATTAAAATATGCAGCGGTTGTTGAATCTGAGGTGTCTGCAAACCTGGAGGGCTGGGAAAAAATAGGACACAATATTGCACAACAGAAGGGCACCTGAGATCCCTTGGCAACACTTCCTGAACTAAATCCTTGAACTAAATCAGTGTTAAAAAGATGTGGGATATTGGGGAAATTCCTGCACGGAAAGAGCTGTCCAGCCCTGGCACAGCTGGGTGGAGTCCCCATCCCTGCAGGGATTTAACAGCCCTGGGGATGTGGCACTTGGGGACAGGGCTCAGGGGTGGCCTTGGCACTGCTGGGCAGTGCTTGGACTTGATCTTAGAGGGCTTTTCCAACCCCTACCATCCCAAGATTTTATAAGTCAGGCCACAGCCACTTTCTGCAGACAACATCAGAAATCTTCTCCCTCAAGCACTGTCCACACATCCCTCATTTTGAGCAAAGGCCACGTCAAAAAAGAGCTTTTAAAAGGCATTCCAGTGATGCCTTAAATGGCTCCCCAGAAACAGAGAGCAGACAGGAATAAAGGAATAAAGGAGGGATTTATTTGAAAGGCCTTCAGAGGTCACACTCTGGGCTCCAGAGGCTCCTGCCTCAGTGCATCCCAACATGGACAATGCCAGCTCCCGAGTTCTTCCCACTTTGATATCAGCATCAATTGCCCAAGCAGAAGCCAGGCAAGGATGGAATTTGCCCAAGCTTGCCCCCCTGTCCCCAAGATGAAGGTTTGCAGTTGTTGGGCCCAGGAGGGTCTGGGTGTCCTTGGAGAGCGAGCTGGAGAGGCTTTGTTATGTCAGTGTGAGCATGAGAGAACAGCACTGAACGAGCTCCAGGGACCTGCAGAGTTACACTGGGCAGGGCAGGGCTGGGAACAGAGAAAAGTTCAAACCTAAGGTATCATCAGCAATCCACCATTCCCAGGGTGAGCCCCCCCAAACTGGGACCTAGGAGCAGAGGATGGAGAGCCAAGGAGCAGGGCAGGATCAGAGAGTTCCCAGCAAACATTCCCAGGCACACAGGGGAGAAGGAAGGGCTTGGATCAGGAGATAAAAACAGGAGCAACATGGACACAGAAGCAAATCCTCCCCAACAAAACAAAGAAAGCTAAGTGGGAATGAGAGAGTGCCCTGAGGAACCTGTCTGCTTAAAGCAGTGCCACAGGAGAGCTCTGGGGGAACATTCCAATGGTTCTGTGCTCCCAGAAAAAACTCATCCTGCCCTCCCACGCAGCCCCAGCACAGAAATGCTCTGCACTGAGGACCAGCAGCCTTTTGGGGAATCATTCATCCTTCATCCCGCCCTGATCCTCACTAACAGGCCCTCAAGGGGGTAAAACTCATCCAGGGAGAGCAATCTCACCCCTCAGGCCAGGCTGTGCTCCCAGGCTCAGACTCTGAGGGTGTTCTTACAGGGAGATCATCTTTTAAGCTCCATGGGGTTCCTCAGCCTTCCCAAACACTCAGAGCCTACACCTGGTGGTAGCTAATAGGTTAAATTTACTACAGGTGCAACCTCACCCCTCAAGTCCTCCCATTCTCACTCTACCTCTCCCCAGTATTACTTTGAAGTTGTTCTGCTTTCAAGCACAAACCCAACTCAGTATTTGGTAAAAAATACAGAGGAATAACAGCTTGAAACAGCACATTTACAGCATGGATTAAATCACACATTGCAGTCATTTTTATAATAAATATTCTTCTCAGAGGAAACACTGACAGATTCCAGTGCTTTAAAACTGTTAATTTTTTTTTTCCCCAGAATAATTCATCTGCCTTGAGTCTGACTGTAAAGGAACATTGTCCCTGAGGCACTTTGCTCAAGGAGTTGATATTTGTGAGCCTGAATTCCCTTGGAATCCCAGCCCAGTGGAAAGGAGGGACATCCCTTTGCTTTCCTTGCTCCACACAAACCATCCCTGACCCTACTCCAGAGCCCACAGACAAGGCAGGAACCCCCCAGGACAGAGCCTTGGGGTGAACAACTCCTCCAGGCACCCCCACAGCTGAGGGATCTCAATTCCTGGCTGAAACAGCTCCCAGTTCCCTGGCACATTCCAAGGGCACCATCCCAGTGCTATTTAATGCCAGAACAGCTACAAAAGTGGGAAGAGCTGAGTTAATACTACAATATTTGGGGGTTTTTAATACCTATCAGGATTTATTTCAGTGATTCATCCCTATCCATACCTTGTGCCTGAAGTTGTTTATGGGGATGAGAAGTTCCATCCGCTGGGTGATTTAGGATTTAATAATCTTTTCTTCTCAAACTTTTTCCATTCTGCTTTTAATGCGACATGGACAGAAATTTAAGAGTCCTGTTGATGAACTGGATGAGAGGGACAGGATGGAGTTTCTTTTCCAAACTGCTTTTCAAATCCCTTGTAAATGTTGATAGGCAAAATGAGGAGAATTTATGACAGCATAAAATAAAACCACCCTTCCTATAAAACTTGATTAGATTTATTGATTAGCTAATAAAAACTATGGCTGGGCTTTAATAAGCTACGAATGATGGGTCCAAAGTGAGAAGCATTTTAAGTTCCTCTCTTTCTGAAATCTTTGTAATCCTGTTCAAACCAGTGGGATTGAAAAGCAGAAATCAAGTCAGACCTTTAACATTCCTCAATTTCCCAGTGATTCATGGATTATGGGATGAACACTCACCAGGTACAACTGGCTTTGGGCGAGCCCAGGGATAAATCCATCCTGAGGGTTAAAGGAGGAGGCATTCCCTGGATTTCAAACACAAATTGTCCACAAGGAATCCAAGGGCAAGGATGCATTTGAAGAATGATTTCAAAGCTGACACTGACTTCCAAAGGAGCTCCAGAAAAATCTAGTTCTGGAAACCTGTCTCTCATTTCCCTAAAGTTCTGAGGCACTGAATGCCAATTATGGCATTTCCAGCAGCAACAAAACCTGGAGACAATAAGGGATTGCAGGACAGGGCACGTGAATATCCCAAGGAGAATAAAGATCTGGCAGAAGAGTCTGCAGTTGTTAAAGTGGCAGATCTTTAAAAAAAATCAACAAGTGGAGAGAAGAGATAGCAAAAGAAAAGCGAGGAAATGGGAATTCTAGAAAAAAATGAGAGGGAAAAAAAGAAAATGACATTTGAATACTGAAGGGTGAAGCATTTATACCCTTAATGAAACAAAATGGAGCAATAGAAGATGTTCTGGCTTTAGGCTGAGTGCAAAGAGCTGGATTTTTACTACTTTTTGGAAGGGGATAAGCAACTAAAAGTTTTATTTGCAGGTGGCTCCAGCTGCAGTTCTGGGAGGCCTCCTCAGGAGGGAAGGAAATCAATCACTGCAGCATCCCAGCGCTGCCACTCCACTGAATGGGAGAAGTGACACCACAGAAATCTCCTGCTCCTCACAAATGTCATTCTTTGCATTTTGTTTCCCCTCAGACCGTGCTGGTATTAAAAACCTGCCTGTGCTTGAGAGGAAGCAAATGGCACAAGGACACCTCCATTCACAGCCCCTTCAAGAGCTGTCGGGGCTGGGAAGCAAAATAATCAAGAGGAGCAGAAAACCTCGGGAAGTTCTCACTGCAAAGCAATAAAAGGTCCCTGAGAGAGAGCACTGCGAGCTCAGGAAGAAGAGTGGCAGGTTGAGAAAGGCTTTGACAGAGATAATGCACAAATAAAAGCTGGAATATCTGGGGAGAGGCAGCGGTGGAAAGGGAAAACAAAAATTTCTACGCAGCAGAGGCTTCGCTGAGTGCTCAAAGTGTGAGGGAGGGAAGGGAAAGCCTCAAAACTGCTGCTGGAAGGATCAGCACAGCCTGGCAGGATTGGCCTAAAATTAAAACCAGATCTGAACCCTCTTTCCTTTGTCCTAAACTCCATTTCATTGCAGTTGCCACTTTTGAGAAACAAACACCACACAAAATAAAAAGAGGAAATCAACCACTCTCATTTTTGTATTGCATCCCCCAAGAGCAAGAATTGAATTTGTTGGTAACTTCATCTGTGTGCCAGGGCAGATACCACAGCTCTGAGTAAATAATTCAGGCCTTGACCCCAAACATTGATTCAGTCCAGGAAAGTCACCACAGGAAATATTCACTGTTCCACACAATTTCTGGCACCACCAGCTACCTCCAAAGGAACAATAAATTGCCTTGCACCACATTCATGGAAGTACAGGATGGTTTGGGGAGGAGGGGGATCTCAAACCTCACCCAGTTCCACCCTCTACCATCCAAAGACAAATCCAATTTTCCTCCTACATCCCAACTCCCTTCACAGCTCCCAGGGTTTCAGCATTACACATGTGGAGAGGCTCTGAAAAACAAGCTCCTTTTGGCTGCAAAGAGCTCCTGGTTATCCAAGGTGTGGAGCTGTAGATTCCTGCTTTGCCACATGCTCCCAGGATTTCAGGAGCCTGCCTGCTGCAGAGGAAAAATGCCTTTATTTATTGGCATTAATAAAGACCCACTCAGATCATGGCATTTCTGGCATTTGCAGATTTGAAAACGTTGTAAATCCCCAAAGCTCCCCCGCTCTGAGGCTGTGCAATCTCAGGCAGATTTGAAGTCAAACCTCGAGGAAAAGCAATTCCCATAAATCCCAGCACGTCCTGGCTGATGAGAATCCCTTGGGAATGCCCAGCAGTGGCTCCAACACCCCAATTCCACTCACATCTCCCCCAGACTCCAGTAAAGCAGCACAGAAATAAAAAACCTCATCATTTTCCTAAAGTATCAATTCTCTCAGCCTCACTCAAGCTTTTCATGTTTCCAGCAGCTCTGATTTATGGGGATTGCTCTGGGAAGCATCTTCAGCTGGAAAATCCCACTGGCAGGGGATCACTCCTGACCAATGGGAATGATTTTTTTGCCTTCAGGATGGAGTTGTTTTAGGATTTTTCAGCGATGGTCCCTCTGAGAGCAGGTCTGGGAGCCCCCAGAGTGGTGCTGGCAGGATGAGTTACTCCTAGGAGGAAGTATTTCTCTGTTTAAATTACTCATGGAGCAGTGAACAGCTCCTGCCCACACCTTTACCACTGGGTAAAGCCCTCCAGGGGTTTTGTTCTCCTTGGGTTCTCACTGGGATCAGGGATGGCCTTGGCCGTGCTGGGGGAATTCAGTTCCTTTAGAGAGCTTTTCCAGCCCAAACAATTCCAGGATTCCACCCTACCCCAGCACTCAGCAGATCCTCCTGTATATTCAGAATATTTTACATGTTTTGCCTGATGCACATTTGGCTTTTCTCTGAAAAGCAGCCCAAAAAAAATTCACCATTTTTCCATGCAAACAGAGCAGAGCAGGACACCTCCTTAGCCAATACTCCTGTATCCATTACAGATTCCATCAAAGCAGAAATGACACAACAGAAAATGTTCTCTCTGCTCATCACAGCCCTCCCAGGGCTGTTAAACAACTCCCCAGGCAATGAAGGCTCTGCCAGGAGCCCAGCCAGGGCAGAGAGCACATCTGGAGCAGCACAGCTGGCACCTCTCACTCCAGAGTGCTCCTGGAATTCTCAAGTGCTCAGGAAATCAATAATCAGGTGATGAACTGGGGAACAAAGTGCTGCCCCTTGGAAACAAGAGGGGGCACACAGAGTTGAAATCCAATTCATAGAATTCCAGATATTGCTGCCCATGGGGTCATTCAGTCCTGGAATCTCTGCATTTTCAATTCTCTCTTGTTCACTCAGGATAACCCAGAAGTGTGGCTATAATCAGTCAGCACCAGAACTGGTTTTATTTTCAGTCACTTTGTTGCTCATTTTAGTTTTAAAACTAACTTTCCAGGGCCTGGGATGGGTTTAGTTTTTCTCCTTGATTACTCTTTTGGGCTGCCAAGAGATGCTGTAATTCCAATTATGTCGCAGATGAATTTGGGCTCCGTTGGGAACAGCAGCTCATAATTTGGATTTATCTTTTTTTTTTAGTTTTAGGAAGGTTTTACGAGGAAAAAAAAAAAGTATGTATATATTTAGGCCCTTTTTTTCCAAGTTATTTTCCTTAAAGTGACTGAGTCAATTACAAGCAATTGAGTGGAAAGATTTCCATTGGAGGTAAACAGGGATAACAGCAGTGACTAAGGAATGGGAAGGGATATTTGGAAAAAGCTGTTTATAACTCTGATTACTGCTCTAAGAGCTTGGAGTTGTTCCCCATTATTGTTATTCAGCTGGAAATTGTGCTCAGTTCCAGCCTCTAAAGTCAAATCCAGGGATGAGAGTCAGGATTGGTGATCCTGAGCCTTGGAGGATTCCAGAGGTGTCCTCCTGCCTGCAGCACTGCAGAGGCAAATATCTCCTCCCTGATTGTGCCTGGAGCCTGCAAAAAATCAGTGTTCAATCCCAAAACACCCCTCTGGAGCCATAAATCCCACCAGGAGCAGAGGAGAAGCTGCACAGCTGCAGAACAAAGCTGGGATCACAACCTAATCCCAAGGGCATCGTCCCAACTCCACTCCCTGCTCCCCTCCAAAGGGCTGTTTAGGCCTCCTGCCCTCATCCCACTGCCACAAATCCCACTGGAAAGGCCTGGGGAGACACATCACAGCAGATTCTCCCAGAAAAAAAAGTCCATCCCACTTCCCCACTCATTGCAAAGCCTGTTTTATCCAATTTTCCAGTGTTTTTTGGAAGCATGAACTCCAAATCTGATCTTTACCACCAGCTCAAAAGGTTTGGCACGGGAGGGATTCCTGCTTCATTCCCTCCTCGGTGACCAAACATGAGGAATTGTCTTTAAGGAGCGTAAAAATCCCTGAGTATTGTGACTTTCTGCACAGTTTTTATACCTTTATTTCATCCACAAGTGGATGTGGAACATCCAACCCATCCCTCAGCACCACAGAGCTGCAGTTTCAGCTCCAAAGGTTCATTGCTCTGCCTGCAAACATCCAGGTGGATCCCACAGATATTTTTATTCCCATTCCCCTCACACAATTCAAGGTTATTTCCATATTTTGCCACGGGAGGGGTGTTTATAAATAAATTCTTCATAAACCCAAGTGGCCAATCCAGCAGCCAAACCTTGCAGCAGCTCCCCCAGCCCAGAACTCCTCATCAGATAAATTGGGGATGGAGCTTCGGGGGACTCTCACCTCTACAGGAAGGCCTCATTTAACAGCACAAATTGAATTTTCTGGCAATACCAGAGAGCTCCAGTTCATTATAAACACTCAGTTTTTAAGGATTTAAGTGACACCAACTCCCTCACCCCTAAAATCACCTGACCTTTGAGAATAAAAGGCAAAATTTGACCAAACCACCATGTAAGGGATGAAGAGAACTCATTTTATTCTTTATTATAAATAAATATTATTTTATGCTGAAGTATTAGGAGTTAAACCCCCAATTTGGAGCTCTTGGAGGGCCACAATCCAACCCAAAAATCCAGATTTTACAACAGGTTTGCAACAGGTTGTTATTCCTGCAGCTTCTCAGCAGCGAAACTGCACAGGGCATGGAAGGAATTTGGATATGGAAATATTTAGGAACTGTGATAAATTTACACCTTAATAACAATTTTATTATGAATAATTTGCACATTAATTTGTCCAAAAGAGTTTCCAAAGAGAAAATAACCCAGCTATGGAGCAGAGACCCCAATTACAGCCCCTCAGTGCTGTAAAATGGATTTGAGAGTCCTGACTTGGTTTCACGTGCTCAGTAACCACAAACTCTCTTCCCAACCACTCCCAAATCTCCCATTTTCTCCCAGCTTTTCCATCCAAAAGGAGCTCCAGAGCCAATGAGGCACCAGGGAAGCACCAGCACATCTTTGCCTCCTTCTCCAGGAATTAAAGGGGAAGCAGGAGCCTCTCTCTCCCTGCAAACCCATTGGATTTATTGAGGATTTGGGTTCCTAATGAGCCTTTTTTTTTTTTAAAGGAACACCTCTAATTGTCTCCCACTAATTTACCAGCCAGAAATCAATAGATAACACCATTTGGCTGCCTAATTAATTGATGAGTCCCACAAATCAGGGAGATGACCAAGCTTATGTTGCATTTCCAGCTTCTCTGCCTCCTAATTTTCCACGTGTGGAGGCACCAAAAACGTGGGAATTTTAAATTTTGGGTCTGTTTTATCACAAGCTTTTTATTAAAAACAGCAAAGAGCCATGTGGTCATAGACTTCTCGAGACTCAAGGCTGGGGGATAATTCACATATCCCGAGCTGAGGTTTGTGCTCCAGCTCACTGTGGGCACGGATCCTCCGTGAGAAAATAACATTTAAATCAAAATAAACACGCGGAGAGCCCCCGATCAACACGAAGCACTTCGTTGTGGGCCCGAGCTTGACCTTTCCTAAGGAATAAAGTCATGAACGAGAGGAAGGGACAGGCTGGGAGTGTCCCCATGCCGAGAGCCCCGAGCCCGGCACAGAGGGGACACAGAGCCCGGGGCACAAAGAGACTCCCGAGAGGGTTCCCGACCCATCCATCGCATCCTATGGAAAACCCTTCACACCACCCCAAATCCTGCGCCCGGAGCCAAAGGCAGGACCCTGACGGCAGCGCAAGTCTCGATTTTCCAAGGAATTTCGCGTCCCGTCCCGAATTCCCCGGGTTGCGGTCGGTTCGCGGCGCCACATTGCCATCTGCTGTCCCCCTGCCTCTCCCGCAGCATCCCAAAACCGGCGTGGAAGCGATGCCAGGCCGGGACTTGGCAAAGGGGATCGGGCGGAGAGCTGCGGGAGGTGAGCGGGGGCCGAGGGGTCACCCCCGGAGCTGCTCCATCGGGCAGGGGAG
This sequence comes from Vireo altiloquus, assembly GCA_013396875.1. NCBI lineage: Eukaryota > Metazoa > Chordata > Aves > Passeriformes > Vireonidae > Vireo > Vireo altiloquus. Next base: position 260,484 of record VZRF01001108.1, on the reverse strand, counting down.
AACACCCCAGGATGGTTTGGGGTGAGGAAGGGACAGGGAAGGCAGAGCAGAAGTGGGGAAGTTAATTTATCACCGGAGTAGGGCGACGAGAAATAAACCCAAAGCTTAAAGACAATTTCACCCCCCATCGCTCCCTTCTTTCCGGGCTCAACGCCGCTCCCAACAGAGGGAGAAGAAAATGGGGGCTGCAGGCAGCTCGTCCCATGTTCCTCCTTCCTCCGTGAGGGGAGGACTCCTCACTCTTCCCGTGGGTCCTGCGGGAGAGCTGATCCAGCCTGGGCTTCCCATGGGATCACTGAGAGCTGATCCAGCCTGGGCTGCCCATGGGATCGCTGAGAGCTGATCCAAACTGGGCTGCCCATGGGATCACTGAGAGCTGATCCAGCCTGGGCTCCTCTTCCCATGGGATCGCTGAGAGCTGATCCAAACTGGGCTTCCCATGGGATCACTGAGAGCTGATCCAGCCTGGGCTCCTCTTCCCATGGGATCACTGAGAGCTGATCCAGCCTGGGCTGCCCATGGGATCACTGAGAGCTGATCCAAACTGGGCTTCCCATGGGATCGCAGAGAGCTGATCCAGCCTGGGCTCCTCTTCCCATGGGATCACTGAGAGCTGGTACAGCCTGGGCTCCTCTTCCCATGGGATCACAGCCTCCTCCACACATCCCCTGCTCTGCTGTGGGGTCCTCCCTGGGCTGCTGAGGGATTTGTGCTCTCCCACGATCTGCATTCCCCAGGGGATCTCAGCTCCTGCCCTGACAAATTGTCACTCCTCTCTCCAGGTCCCACATTCCCCCACCACAAATTCCCAAAACCTTTATCCCAGGCACTCAAACTTATCCAACAACAGGTCCATCCTGGCTCCACGGGACACAAGAGAAGATTCTGGCAGAGAAGCCCCTGTGGCCCCCATTCCCAAATCCTTGCAGGGGCTCAGCTGGATGCACAGTCACAAAAAAGATCCCAGGAATTAACCCTGACACACCAGGCGAGGTGTGCACAGCTGCTCAAACAGCTTTGTCTACTCGAGCAGTTCAGTGCCTCCACCATAAATCACACCCCTGCAGCTCCTAAACATCTTGTTTTACCAGCCACACACCCAACACGATTCTGTAGGCAGCTCCTGAGATGCTACATTGAGTTCTCTGCAGCAGATTTACCCTGCAAGCACAGCCCAGCCCTTCTGAAAACCCCCCACAGCCTGGCCCTGCTCCTGCCCAGAGCTTCTCCTCAAGAACCTGCAGAAAGGTCCATCAAATACATGTTTAAAGTGGGACAAAACCAGCTGGAACCTGGGTCTTAACGATGGTGGGATTTTAGGGGAATATTTTTTTCACTAAGTTCTCTGGGCATGGAAAGTGGAAAAAAAAATTAAAAAATAATAAAACAAAAATCAATCTAACCAGGGGGATTCCCTCCTCAGGAGCCAGAAACACCAGCATGGGTTTCTTGTTAAGGCATGGGGCTGTTCTTGTTAATCCAGGCCTAAGTTGCTAAGCCTGCTCCATGCATTAAGGGTCTCTGCAGCTCCCAGCACAAGCTCAGGAGGGAGCAGACAGATGGACAATGACTTATCAGTGGAGAGACTTGGATCAGCAACTTAGAAATTCACATTTCCACAGGAAAAGCAAGTTAGTCATCCAAACAAATAGATATGCCCTGGGGAGATGAAAAATCTGGAGAGCAGAGGAGTTAAAATAAAGCCTTAAGAAAAAAAAAGGCTGTGAGTTTGCAGAGGGGAGAAATAAAGTGAATATAAAGAGAAAAGAGCCACACAAAGCACTGACAACTCTGCTAAATGCTCATTCCTGGTGTGGCTGCATTTGTAACACAAGGAAAGAAAGACTGAGGATTCAGCAGCAGTGAGTAGATTTATCTCTGTTACATACAGGGCCCTAGATTTGTGTTTTCCCCAATATTTTGATATTTCCTGGCCTCAATGCAGAGGAAAACTGAGGCTGCTGAGCTCCCAGCAGCTGCCTGGGGTTGGATATTCAGGATATATTCCAGGTGAGGATTTAGGATTAAAATGATTGCAGGTGAGAGCTCACAGAGCAGGATCTCTGAGGCAACAGAGAGCCTTCCTCAAGTAATTCCTTAGAAACATTGCAGAGGAAGCAGCCCTGCCAAGGCAAGGTGATCTCATTGGGGTGCATTCCAGGTGACACAGAACACCACAGCCAGGAACAGCCTGGGCACAGCAGGGGCATCTCCTGATCCCACTGCTTCCCACCTGCCCAGAAATTTTACATCAAAAACCTCATGGAGGACTTGGAAACACGTGAAGTTTATCTCTCCATTTTTTCCCCCCGTTCCCAAGATCTCCTGGAGTTTCATCCCTCCTTTCCACAGCTCCAAGCTGCTTCCCTCACTAAAGAGAAAATATCCTGATAACAGCTTTATCCTGCAAGAGCTGTTCAGCAGCATCCTGACGGCTTGGAATCTAAATTATTGGACTTGGTGTTTATAAAGCTTTCCTCCCTAACCCCAATCTCCAACCTTTAAAGCCAATTTAGTTCCCAGTGTTACCCAGCTGAATACCAAAAAGAAAAAAGGGCAAGAGTCAAAGTGAAAAAATAACAGTTTAGCTGCCATAAAACCATGGGATTATCCTGGCATTTTATCCACTCTTTCAAAGGGAAGACACTGAGCCAGGTGATTTTATTGACTGGGTTGGTGCCCTTTCAATCCCAAACTGATGCAGCAGCATATCAAGCACATATTTAGGAATATCCTATAGCTTGATAAATGGTTATGGAGCAATAAAAGTTCCCTTGGATAATGAGGAACGTGAGGATAATGTTACACAGGGCCCATAAAATAGAGTTTCACTCCTTGGAATCCCCAAGTCCCCAAATAAAGCCCCAGTGCTTGTGTGCTTTGGCTTTATCCTCCCAGTTTCCCAGCCCTCAGCACACTCCAGATGGAATTTTTCCTTGATGAGCATGGATTTTTCATTAGGCAGCAACAGGATGAAGTTTAAGGGATAGAAAGTGCAGAGAGAAAGGTGGGCAAGAGAGAGCTCTAGAGAATTTAGTGATAAAGAAAAAGAGAGATTTCCTCTGGCAGGTAGAAAGGTGAACCAGAAATTCCCCCACTGCCCCAGGGCTGCCTCCAAACCAGGGGGAAATCAGTGTTTTATTGTCTAGAAAACACACATTTATATTTGCATTGATCTTTTATCAGAAAAAAAAAACAGAAGAGGAGCACCCAGAGCTGCTTTTTCTTTCTCTCCTCTCCCAGACATTTTCCTGGCTCCCTCAGAGAGAGGCTCAAACAGACTCCACAGCCAAACTCCTTCACAGAGAAAATAAAAATAAAATCTCTTTTCAAGCAATTCATCCCCCATGAAACACTTAAACCATGAATTAAAAAAATAAACCAGCAATATCTTAGCTTTAGGATAACTTATTCCTCTTTTTGCATGAGGCAAAGTTTGGAGAGGCTCAGACCAAACCCAGATTGTTTTAGAGGCTGCAAACCAAAGATTAAACTGAGAAAGATGAGCTAAAACAAAGCCAGTGCATTTTCAGTCCAGCCACAATTTTACACAAATGAAATAAGATATTTCCTATGGAAGGAGTAAAGCATGGAAGGTCTGGCTGCAGCAAGAAGAGTTTCACCCAGAAAACTGAAAATCTCTGCTTGAAAAAGAACTTATTTACCAAAAAAATAGAGCAATTCAAAGAAGTCATTAAAATGAGCCAAGTGATTCAAACTTACCCCAAAATAGACTTGGAAACTTTTAATAACCACATCTAAATTAAGGAAGCTCTTTAGTAGATGATATTAATAGGAAATCAGACCTCATAAAACCACACAGGAGCAAATCCTCCTTGTTTCCACATTAACTCTTTCCCTGGTGCAGACACTTGTGGCCTGAAAGGTTTTCAAGGAATATTTGTGAAACTGCAGCTTTCAGCCGGGGCCCCCAAAACTGTGGCAGAGCTTTTCCTGGGAATGAGCACCCATGGCTCATGGAGAACAACACCACAAATATTCCCTATAAAGCAGCTCCAGCCTCTTACAAACCCCTGGAAAACTGGCAGTGGATCACACCATGATCCACTTTAATTCCCATTAAAAGGTGTTTTTCCTCCTTTCAAAAGGGAAGACATTTCAGCAGCGTTAACCAAAGCTACAGAATTCCCAAAAAAACGATGCACATTTCAGCTGAAACGTGGGAATTTGGATTATTGTGTTGTATTTGCAACCCTGCTCTGAATTCCTGTGTGGAAGTCAAAGTGGCTTCACTGAAATCCACTCATTTTCACCCAAACCAAGATTTTCATCCAAAGCAAACTACAGCAGCAACTAGTGGCTCACCTGGGACAGAGAACAGAAATCACAGAGTAATGGAGGAAGAACTCAGCAAGGATCCAACCTTGGAGCAGCCAAGGCCAACTCCCCAATCCCAAATAAATACAGAATTCCCACTTGGCCCCTATTATTCCATTTTAATTAACCAACCCCCAGCCCTTAGCTGCATAGCTGGGCTTTGTTTTGGGGCAAACACAGCTCAGCTGGGGAGATTCCCAATGCCAAAAGTGGCTTGGGAGCACAGAACACCCAGAAAAACCCAGGGCAGGAAGCACAGGGAGACACAAAGTGCTGCTACTGAGGTTCCTCCGGTTAAAAAACCCAGTCCTGCCACTAAAATAACAGAATTAAGTGCCAAGCTGTGGAACATTTGATTAAAAAGCATGGAAAACACCAGAAAAGAGGTGTTTTTATGGCCTTGTGTCAGCTTGGAATAATTTGTCATAATTACTGACAAGAGCTGCTCGCCTGATTAGAACCCTGAGCATTTGTTTTCTTCCACCAGTGTCAAAATGCTTCACTGCAGCCTGAAGAGGAGACAGTTCCACCACACAAACCCCTGCTAATAGAAGCAGAAGTCCAAGGGAACAAATATTTTGGCTTTTTTTTTCAGCAGGGCTCCATAATGAGACAAAGCACATCCTCAATCAATCCATTGTCACTCTGCCATGGCGTGAAAAATGAGGACAAACAGATTAAAATGAGGGATATTTTTTTTTTTTTTACACTTCAACATTTTTAAGGTGGAAAACAGCTTGGATTAAGGTTTTCTGGTCAAATGGTCTCTGTGAGGCTTTTAAAATGTGCCCTCAAACCCTCTGGGCCATCACAAAACCCCACGTGAGTTCCAAAATCTGTTCCTGGCTGCCCAAGGATGATCCCACAGCATCAGAGGCTCAGAACCTCAGAGGAAGTCTGAGGAGGCCAATAAAGAAAAATATTCATCTCTCAGCTACTTTTGAAAGTTTCAGATTTATTATTGTTTAAGAACAACACTTAGGAAGGTTTTTTACTCTGATCTAATACTCTTTTAGACAAATTTTTATATAATCCATGACCAAGGCTAAAGCACTAAAAAATACTGATTCAATGAGAAAACAACTTTAAATCTTTTCAGGTGATTTCAAGGAACCTACTGCTCGTGTTCCCATCTGGCTGAGCTCTATAAATCAAACTGTGGCATTGTCATCGTAATCAGAGGTGATCAGAACTGATTCTTAGAGGGGTTTGGACCATGCGAGGACGGCAGGAGCTGAGCTGATTAAAACTGCAGTCAGGGAAGGAGTTTCACTCCACGATTTGAATATTCTAATTACAAACTGTGATGGGAAATGCCCTCCCCATGCTGGTCCTGCTGCTGTTTGGACAATGGCCAAAGGATGTGCCACTTCTTCAAACTAATCCATACCTAAAACAAACATTTTTTTGTTAAAACATGACGAGAATAACGACTAAACTGCTTTGCTACCCTTTCCTCCTCTCACACCCAGAGGGCAAAGATGTTCCTCAGTGTTATAAGTGCACATTGTATTGTTGGCTTTTCACAAATATTAAAATGAATGTCATATTTGTAATGTAAGAAAACGAAGTGGCATGGATATAGTTTGTTTTAAAAAGTAGTGTGATTTCTTAGGATTATATCATGATCTGTAGAATGCTTTTTTATGTAGTTAACTCAGGATAGCAAAGATAAGCAAGGAAGTTCCCCACATTCCTGGACCATCTGGTTGAAGATAACAAGGACAGGCCTCAGACTCTGGAGGGAAGAATTTATTGATCAGAAGTGGAACACAGAATGACCAAAGGATGTGGTCAGCAGAACTGGACTACAATGAATTATCAAATTTTAAACAGATCTGAAAGAAGAAAAAATGACCAGACAGGGGGGACTTGAAACCCAAGAGATACCAAAAAAGGAATATTTGAATGATGCATAGAAATCTATGAATATGTCTGAGACTCGGGCATTTAACAGAAGAGGTTTGTTAGCTAAGGTGTGCCCCTGGCATCGTGCCAAGCACCAGGCCCTATTAACTCTGTGCTTTATTTCTGTCTCCTATTGTCCCTTTTATTAAACCCCTTATTAAACCTTTTAAAATTTTCCCAGGAGTGAACCTCGTTTTTCACACTCAGCGTTCTCTTCACACTATAAACTCACAGCAGGACCTCAAAACCATCTGGGTACAGCAGGAACCCTGTGAAGACACTGTCATCCTCCGCGCTGGCATAGAGCCCGTTCCAGTCCTTGCCCACCTCCAGCCACACTTGGTCCCCAGCCCTCAGCTTGAGGATGGTCAGGAAGGAGGCCTGGTCGATGTCCTGCCCGTAGAGGGTGTCCCTGGCCTTGGCCACCCTCCTGCTGCTGGCCACGAGGCTGAGGCGGGCGGGGCGGCCGCGCACGGTGACGTGGTAGGAGAAGACGTAGGCGCCGGGCACGCTGCAGTTGAACTTGCCCGTGGCAGGGTCGTAGTCGTGGCGCTCGTTGAACCACACGCGGTCAAACCTGATGGGCACGTTGGGAGGAGGGAAGGGCCTGGACAGGCCTGCGCTGAAGGCCGAGCGCGGCGCCCTGGGCACATCCCCGCGGGCACCCTTGGCCCCTCGGGAGCCTTTCCTGCCCGGGGCACCACGGCCGCCCTTGGTGCCAGGGTCCCCCTTGGGCCCGCCGGGGCCAGCCATGCCCGCGGGACCCAGCTCCCCTTTGTCACCCTTGCGGCCCTGCTCGCCCTTCTCTCCCTGTTTGCCAGCTGCCCCCCGCACGCCCTCGGGGCCTGCATCCCCCTTGCTGCCCTTTTCCCCCTTGGTGCCCCCTTCCCCTCTGTCTCCCTTGGCCCCTCTCCCCCCTGGCTCCCCACAGTATCCCTTTTCCCCCGTGTCTCCCTTCTCCCCCTTGTCCCCCTGTTCTCCGCCCACCCCTGGCTCTCCAGGATCCCCCCTGTCCCCTTTGTCCCCTTTGGTCCCGTTGTCACAGGTGTCCCCTTTGGCTCCCTTCTGTCCCTTCAGTCCAGGGAAGCCATAGCTGCCCTTATTCCCTTTGGCTCCAGCTTCACCTGCAGGGAAAAAAAGGAGATTAAAAATAACAAAATTGGGTTGCTCTGGAGAAGGAAGGACCATCCAACGCGGTTGGTCCTTCCACGCTGTAAAACCCAGAGCAGAGGGAAAGTTCAGTGCAGTCCTGGGTTCCCAGACCTACCTTGTGGCCCAGGTTTCCCTGGATAACCAGGGCTTCCACTCGCTCCTCGCTCCCCTTGCTCCCCTTTTCCTCCTAGGACGTGCCAGCATGAGTTATTAATTGATTAATTGGTGCTGGTGTGTGCAGCACAGCAAACATCCCACCCCACTGGGACCATCTGTGTGTGTCCCCCACTTGATGAATAAAACAGACATCAGCAATGAGGGTTTTAAGGAAACACCTTCAGGAATCCCAGCTGGATCCCACAGCCCTGAGCACCACCTCACTCCAAGATTTCTGCCTCTCTGGGAGGCACTTGCTGCTGTTTAATGGGAGATGGAGAAGATGACAGCTCTGCATTCCTCATTCCGGGGTGGCCAAAATCCTATTTCTAGGAGTAAATCACTGCCTAAGGACCCCGGGTGATTCTCCAGAGGCAGCAGCAGGATCCTGCCAGGACAGAGCTGCTCCAAGCCCGGAATGAAGGGCAGAGTTTCCTTCCAGGAATTCTGATGGATAATGATTTCTCAGCATCACAACTGAAGTGATTTTACCTGAGATATTTAAATTGAAATGCAGATTTTTACACCGGTACACAACTTCCAGGGTGGTTTTTTCCTGTTTCTGTCCCTAATCCAAAGCAAGCTGACTCAGATTTTGAACTCCTGTTCCGAACAAGGAGTTTCGAGTGAGATTTTTATGAGCAGCTGCTCCTATTCCACCTGAACAAACACTGCCACCACCTGAGTTCCTGTCCCTGCACTACTGCCAGCTAAACCTCTCCAGGGCTCAATCCCTAGCAATATTTTTGCTTTGAAAAATAAGGTTGTTTTATAATTTTGTGGTATTTTAGGGAGACAAGAGCATTTTCCATCAGTGGGGTTTACCTCTTTCTCCTTTGGAGCCTTTTGGACCTTGAGGACCAGGAGTTCCTGGCAGCCCTGGCAGCCCAGCATCTCCCTTCTCCCCCCTGGGACCTGTAAAGCCAACAAAATGATCTCAGTAACTCCAAGGTTGAACTCTGTAAATAACATTTTCAATAACAGCTAAGGAAAAAGGCATTGAGGAGTGTATATAAGGTGATTCCATCACCTCAGGAAGAGTTATTTGACATCATCCAATCTCACGGCTTTGTATTTCACTCTGGGCTGCAGTTAAAGACTTTTTAAACCCAACTTTGAGCTGCCTCAGAGCCACAGGAGCTCAGAGGTTCATAAAACACCAGAAATAATCTGTCTTTAATATCCGAGCACATCCAAGGAGTCGCCACAGCTTTGGAATCGTCCCTTTCCTTAAGGAGAATTAATTCTGCAAATATAGAAGTGGAACCTGGCTGAGAGAAAGGAGGGGATGAAATCCTTTCACTTTTCCATCCCCTTGGGAATCCAGAGATTCCCAGTGCCCGTCTGGGAGCAGATCATGGCACCTTCAATCACCACAAGGAGTTTTCTGTCGAGAGATGTGAGATCAAATTCCTTTTGCAGCCACCACAATTTCCATGAGCCAAGCCATGGGAAGTGAAGATCCCTGGAGTACATTGGATTGCAGGAGAATTATTTCACAATTTTGCCACCTTTCCTCAGATGAATAGTTCGTATCTCCAATATTAGTGCTATTAAAGTGACCATGTACAGACTAATGCACTATTCGTTAGAGCAGGAGCAGAATTGAGGTGCTCTGAGGATGTGTTTTTTAGCAGCAGAAAGAAGAGACAAAGTGTATTTTATGAAATATTTAGGTCCTTTAGAGAGAGCTGCTTCTTGTGCTTTTCTTTTTTTAATTGAACCCTTTTTATTTTTTTTTAAATTTCTTCTTTTCCAATGGAGAAAAAAAAAAAAAAGAAAACAAGCCTTCAGCAAAGATGCAAAACTGCTTGAAGGTTTTGGGGGCTCATAAAGCCACGGTTGAAGTGAATGTGGAATGAAATCTGTGAATCCGAGGGGATCAGGGCAGGCACAGAGAATTGAGGAGTGTGGCCTCCTGCCAGCAGGGATTTGGGACAGTCCCAGGCCAGCACAGCACAGTGTCCCACGGGTACTGGGAGGACAAGGACAGCCCCACGGGCAGGGAAATTCCCACCCACGCTGCTGGCTTGGAACGCCCAGGACGTGGCCGCTGTGCACTGTGGGTTACTGTGGGTTTCTGCTGTGGGTTACACAAGGCAGGAGGATCACATTCCACATTTCATAGAATTAAGGAATCACAGAATATCCCGAGCTGGGAGGGATGCACAGGGATTGTCCAGTCCAACTCCTGTTCCTGCACAGACACCCCAAAATCCCACCCTGGGCATCCCTGGCAGTGCTGCCCAAACGCTCCTGGAGCTCTGGCAGCCTCGAGGCCGTGCCCATTCCCTGGGGAGCCTGGGCAGTGCCCAGCACCCTCTGGGGGAAGAACCTTTTCCTAAAATCCTAATACCCAACCTAACCCTGCCCTGGCACAGCTCCAACCATTTCCTGAGTCCTGTCCCTGTCCCAGGGAGCAGCAATCAGAGCCGAAGATCGCTGAGACATTCCCTCAGGAGAGCCGAGGCCCTGCCAAATGATTTCCTGAGGGGAAAGTCCCTGGCTGTGGCGTTTGTGCCCTGACAGAGAGGGGCCTGGCACACCTGGGGGTCCCTGTGCCCCCGGCCATGGTGTTTGTGCCCCGGCAGAGAGGGGCCTGGCACACCTGGGGGTCCCTGTGCCCCCAGCCATGGTGTTTGTGCCCCGGCAGAGAGGGGCCTGGCACACCTGGGGGTCCCTGTGCCCCCGGCCAGCCCCGCGGCCCCGCCACAGGCGGGCAGCAGTCGCAGCAGTTGAAGAAGAACTCAGCCGAGTCCAGCGTGGAATTCTCCGAGGGGAAGAGCGTGGGGAGCTCGGCTGTGCCCGGCGCCGCTGGGAGTGGGATTTTCCCCGGGATGGAGAGGGCAGAGGCTGCCAGCTGGGAAGGTTTGGGCTTGGTGAGGTGCACGGCTGGGGTCACCTTCAGTGCCTCATGCACAGGGACAGCGGTGAGCAGCAGCAGCAGCAGCAGCAGGAGCGGGATGGGCCCCGGGGAGCTCAGCATGGCAGCAGCTGTGGGCAAACACAGACGGGCAGTGAATCCCTCCTCAGTAAATCCCTGCTCAGTAAATCCCTGCTGGGCATCCTCTGGCTCTTCCCTAAAGCCAGGACAAGGCCCCTAGTGTGAGGGTGGTGACTCCTGGCACTCTGCTTT
>VZRF01001108.1:194924-249712 GCA_013396875.1 Vireo altiloquus | reverse complement strand
CCCCAATGTCCAGCCTGGCCTTGGGCACTGCCAGGGATCCAGGGGCAGCCACAGCTGCTCTGGGAATTCCATCCCAGCCCCTCCCCACTCTCCCAGGGAACAATTCCTGCCCAATATCCCATCCAATCCTGCCCTTGTTCAGCTCAAGGTCATTCCCATTGTCCTATCACTCCATGACCTTGGGAAAAGTTTCTCTCCAGCTCTCTTGTAACCCCCCTTTAGGTCCTGGAAGGATATGGAAAGAATTCCATCATGATTTCAGAGTCCAACTGCACACAATAAAAAGCTTTGCTCTAAAAAAATAAACGGAAACAAAGTGGAACATTGAGTTTTCCAAACTCAGGTACTTTGGAATCAAAGTCTCAACTATTCCAAAATTTTTGTCTTTATTTTTTTTCTTTGTTTCTGCCTGATTTTCTGGATTTTTTTAGTGTCAACTTTCCCATCTGGTATTTTTATTTTTGCAGTGTGGATTCAGCTACCCAGGAAAAAAGGCCAAATTCAGAGGGCCCTGGTTTTTCCTATAGGACAGGTGCTGCCTCTCAGGTGACTCGTCACAGAAAGCACCTTTGTTCCTTTTTTAAAGCAGGGTCCCCACCTGTAAATGCAGATGGAACAGAGTCCCTTTCTTGCTGAAGCTGAAACCCAACCTTCCTCAAGAACCACAGCATTCCAGTGCATGGGAAAACCTCCAGGAGAGACTCCTCCTATCCCCATCACCCCGAGGGCAAAAGGAGCTCCAACTCCAAATCAGGCCTTTGGGGGCTGCATTAGAACCTTTCCATCTTTAACAATTCCATTTTAGAGGAAAGAGTGATTTTTTTTATATATTTTTTTTCCTCTCCCCATTTTCAAACAAAATGAAATAATTTAATGGCAAATTGATTCCTCACATAAAACCTCCAGTGGTCACTGTCACCCACTGGGACCAGTCAATCCACAAGGATAAATCATCCCTTCTCCATGAGGGTGTTGAATTAAAATGGGGTTCCACGCATGGATTTTTGTCCAAGGCTGAGATTTTCTCCCCAGGAGCCTCTGCCAGCCTTACCATGAAGAGTTTTCCCGGGAAGTTAGTGTGGAGGGAGATGCTCAGCACGGGCAGGCAGGGAGCAGCCAGAGCCTGCAGCTGCAGCCACAGAGAAAAAGGATCATCTACTGCCTGGAGAGAGGGAAAAAACCCCAAATTCTCCTTTTGAATGATTTCCCCATGCAGGAACATCCTGTAACAGCTGGAGATAAGCAAATAAAGCCATCATTTCCACACAAAAAACCCTCAGAGATTTTAAGGATTTAATAACTTTATAGGGAAATCCTAAATCAGTCCTCAAATGCGAACCATTCCTGAGTTTTCCTGTCACACACCACAAGCCCTAAGCCCAGCCACTCCTCAGGCAGATTGATGGATTGCTGTCACACACTGGAAAAACATCATTAATAACCAAATTCTACCTCAGCAGCCTGCAAAAATGAAATGCTCAGAGCAAGGAATCACCAAACAGATTTTTATGTTAATGGGCAAGATTGTTCCTGTATTAATTATTCTTAAATAATTATTTTAGGATTTTTTTTTTTTACATGCCAGGGGGTTAAGCCAGTCTGTGATTCTAAATAAAAGCACTTAAATAAAACTGAAATTTTGGGCCTTATCATGCCATTAATTCAGCACCACTGAGTCTAAAATGATTCATTGGAATCCCCCCACTAAAATTATAATTCATAATGGACACAAAATAGGAAGAATTAAACTTTGCTGCAGTGCCATATAATTCATAAAATCAATCTACATTTAATTGGAGCTAAACATCTCCTAATGATTAACGTATTTCCCATAATAACATGGTAATAATACACTTGTTCTGTTGTGTGCTCCCTAAAATTATGGGATTCAGATATTCCACTTCACAACAGGAATTGAACCCCAATCCACCAGTTTTAAATATCAGGGAGACAGCTGCACTTTATCTTATTTCATTATTTCTGCTTCTTAGGTATGTGAGGAAAATAAAATCCTAATCCTCATGCAGTTCTACATGGATTAGAGAGAGGAATTTTCCTGGAGACAAATCCTATATGTGCTCAGTTCTAGCACTCTCTCTCCTACCTTAGAAATGCTCCTGCTCCCGGGAGGGCCTCCCCTCCACGGCTCCTGGAAAAAGGAAATGGTGTTTTGGGAGAAAATCTGTTTTATTGTGTCCCAGCTGCTCCCGTGGCCAATGAGAGCCTGAGGCGAGGGGGGATTGGCAGAGTCCCCTGAAAGGAGCAAGGTGACACTGAAATCCCAGGAAATCAAACCCTTTCCTCAGCCTGAGATGCTGCTGGGGTGTTCTGGCTCTTCCCCCCAATTTTTAGGGATTTAGGGATGCTCCTCTTTCAACTCACTGGGTGCCACTAGATTGGGTGTGAATTTGTCTGGACAGTGAGGGCCCAAAGGAGAAGGGATTTGTCATTTTGTTCCTGCAAGGTCCAACTTTCCCTCTCAGCTTTTAAAGCAAAGATTTGGCATCACACTCCCCTCCCCGAGCTGGGAGTGCAGGAAGGATAAAAGGAAAATCAAAAGAGCTCTGTGGGATCATGAGGGCAATGCATGGAAAGGGAATCACAGAATTCCAGAGTGGGTTGGGAGGGAGCTTAAATCCCATCCATCCCACCCCAGCCATGGCAGGGACACCTCCCACTGTGCCAGGCTGCTCCCAGCCCCAATGTCCAGCCTGGCCTTGGGCACTGCCAGGGATCCAGGGGCAGCCACAGCTGCTCTGGGAATTCCATCCCAGCCCCTCCCCACTCTCCCAGGGAACAATTCCCTCCCAATATCCCATCCAGCCCTGCCCTCCTGAGCTTAAGGCCATTCCCCTGTCCTTGGGAAAAGTTTCTTTGCCTGGTGACTCTGAAATTCTGTTTATTCTGAGGTCTCCCAGGCTGGTTCAGAGCTCAGCACCAACCCAGGGATGTGAGGCTGCCTTGTCCTGGGCAAAGCCAAGCAAGGAATCCCCTTCATTCCAGCAGGCTGAATTCCCTACGTCCCTCCAAGCTCAGCAGCCAGACAAGGAAAGCTGCTGGTTCCAGCCTGGAAAAAATAATTCTCCTTTCATTTAAGAGGAGAGAATCCCAATCCTCCCTGATTTATGTGCAATCCCCCCTTTCCTCCACAAGAGTCTCCAGCACTCAGCAGTAAAAAGATGATTAAGGAATGTCAATTACTGAGCATCCCAGGCTGGATTAGTTCAGCTTTCCTGGTGATTCCCAATAAATCAATCCCAGGCTGGATTAGTTCAGCTTTCCTGGTGATTCCCAATAAATCAATCAGGAGTTTTGCAGGAGATGCTCTAACCCTGAGTGGGACACAGGCTTGGCTCAGCTCCTGTGTTGGAACCTACTCCAGCACTCAGTACTCTGGAAGCAGCTGGATCTGGAATTCCAGCTGTTCTTTTTAACCATGGATAACTTGTTTTTAACACTGCAACTCCAGGTTTCAAACTGAAGTTAAAAGTCCTTGTGCCTTCAGCAGCTCACGGACACACAAAGGGAGTGTAAAACATATTCCCCCAGGTGTTATCCCAAACCCTGCTCCTGGATCTCCTTTGTTGGGAGATCTGGCCTAAGAAACACATCCATTGTCTCCTCTGGAAACCCGAGAGAGCCAAAGGGAGAAGGGATAAAATTACCTGGCTCCCCTCTTCCAGCAGGGTCTGCCTTTGTGAGCTGGCTCCAAATGTCACAGACACCCTTTTTTCCTTGTGGAATGTTGTTTTCCTTGTGTGTTTGGGAAACAAAACCATCCTCAAGAGCCTTGGCTTTGCTCTTTGGGATCGTTTCCCTCCTTGTGTGCAGTGCCAGATTTCAGGGAAAGGTGATGGTGGCTGAGGGGGGCTGGAATTGCAGGCTGGAAGGTGAGAGTGGCTCATTCATTTGGGGCAGGGCTGTCATTCCTTCATCCCAGCCCCAGCAAAGCCACTGGAATCATCCCTTTAATCCTGGCAAATCCATTCAGCATCCAACTCCCCGTGTTAATCAGGTTTTTATTGGACACAGGGCTTGGAGATTTCATTCAGGAGAGGATCCTGTCCTGCTCCCGTGGCACAGAATCCCTTCGCAGGTGATTTCACCTCAGCACTCCCTGGAAATAAGGAAATGGAAAGCTCTGGTTTCCTTTCACCCAAATTCTTCTCGGCTCTGGCAAATCCAGGCCATGGCATAAAATCCAAGGTTCCAGCACAGGTCACAGAGTGCTGCAGCACCTCCAAATCAAGGCAGGAAGCAAAAATCTGGGAAAAAAACCGTCTGTGCATGCTGGATGCAAAGAATTTGGGAAATTTAATTTTAGGAAATTAAAAAGCAAAGGAGAGCAAGAATTTTATTTTTTCTGATGTATGAACTCGCTGAAAGGGGCTTTGAGTCAGCACTAAAATCAGAGGGAAGATTCCAACTGATTTCTTTGGAAGAGATTCTTAAAACTTTCCACCTCCTCCACGACTCACCCAGAAGCAGCAAAATATCTCCAAAAAATAAACAGGGGAATGCATAATAATAATAATAAGAATAATACATTATAAATAAATCATAAAATACACTGTATTTTTTAAATCTCCTGGCTCAAATCATGGAATATCCTGAGTTAGAATGGATCCACCAGGATCATTAAAGTCCAGGACTTTGCACAGGACAGCCCCAGGAATCCCACCAGGAATCCCACCAAGATTAGGGCAGGAGCAGAGTGACTTCATTTCACATCTCTTATGTTTCATTTCACATCTCTTTATGTTTTATTTCCACCTCTTATATTTTTTTCCCCTGGGAAAGGGAGAAAGAGCAAAATGTGCTGAGGTGGGAAGGGTCCCTGGGTTCCGTGGAGGGCACAGGGATTCCAGATGTCCCCTGGAGTGGGGACAGCCGGGGGGGCTCCGGGAGGGCAGGGGGAGCTGGGAAGGGGCAGGGATGGGAGAGGGATGGAGAAGGAAAACACCGCAGCGTTCAGGGAACACGGGAGGTGCTGCTCCAGGTGAGGCTCAGCACAAGAGGGAGCTCCAGGAGCTCCCAACAGCTCTGCCAGGGAGGGGTTTGCAGCTGAAGCGAAAAAAGCAGGGAATATCCCGGTGGGAATGGTCCCCCTGGGATTATCCAGTCTGATTCCTGGACAGGACACCCCAGCGATCCCCCCGTGTGCCTGAGGGTGTTTTCCAAACATCCCAGCCCCGAGAATTAATGACCCCACCGACCCTGAGCCATCCTGATCCATCCAGGACAAGCACAACAGTCTAAACCAAATATTTTCCTGGGATAACTTCCCAAAATTGAACTTTTTGAACACAAAAAATCAATTTGTGAGAGAACTACACTGTTCAAGCATATTTGCTTCGGGAGCAGTAACCTATATAGGGGGAAACAAACCAAATAAAACCCAGATATGGGAAGAATTCCTCGTTTTAAGGAAATTTCCCATGGAGAACTGAAATTAGAATGAGCAGGATTGATCTCAAGGCTGGGCCTTCTCCAGGTGAAAATCTCCAGCAGCAGCAGGGTGGGATCTGTTCAATGGGTGGCTGCTCCCAGGGCATCCCAAAACGCATTTCCCTTCTCCAGAGGGAAACTTTAACCTCCCAAAGCCACTTGATTTTCCTCTGGAACACTTTGGAAGCAGTGATGGGAGCAAGCCAGGCACTCCCAGCCCTGGGATGAGGATTCCCAGCTGATATCCCAGGGAGGGTGGGAGTATGGATGTGCTGGGATCTGCAGGTCAGTAACAAATCCCAATTATCCCCATTATCCCAGGAGATCTTTGCTTATCCAGAGCCCAGCGTGGCTGCAGCAATTTAATGTTGGCCAAGGGACGCAGCAGGAAGCAGAGAAATGTGAAAATGTGACTCACCCAGGACTGGAGATCCTGCCCAACCCTTGTTCTCCAAGCTGATCATTCCTTTACCTTCTAATTACTCGTCCCTGATCCCAGAATTCCACCCGGCCCCTCCCCCAGCTGGGTGCAGGCCAGTGAACCCGGAACATTAATTAATACTAATGTAAATATTGATATTTGGGAGGATAAGGCTGCCGAGAGATAATCCCAAATCCACTGCGTGTCACACAGAAACAGATTCCTATAAAACAGGATGTCCCAGAAGGGACCACGGAACTTATTTGGTGCAAAATTCCAAAGGGAATCACAGCACAAGGGAGGATCAGCCTCGGTCACTGCTGCCACCAACGTCCCACAGAGCCTCTCCTGCCCAAATCCCCAAAAGCAATCCCCAAAGCAGGAGCTGCTGGTGGCACCTAAAGCTCGTGGAGAGATGAGCACCATGAAGAGTTGTCACCCACACCCCACAGAGCCGATGGCTTCCTCCTACAGTTAGATAAAAGGGTTGTTCTCTGATCTGTCAGGTTGGCTTGAAATGCAGTTTTGGCAGGAGAGGGTGACTGGCAACAGGATCTCCACACACCAAATGAGCTGGGAACACAATTAGCAATTATTAATAATCTCAGATTTAGCCAGAGCATCTCCCATGCCCAGAATGTTCTGCAAACTCTGACAAATTCTGTGCTTACCCTTGAAGTTTCCTTTTCCATCAGCCAGGACAGCCTGACAGGGCAGACAAGGCCTGAACAAACACATCCAGCTCTCCACTGCTGGAAAATGAAAAGAGTTCAGGCTGGTGCTTTGTTGGGTTTGAGGAACGTCTTCAACTCAGCTCAGGTAGGAGGTTTAGATTAGATTTTAGGGGAAAATTCATCCCTGTGAGGGTGGGGAGGTTGCCCAGAGAAGCTGTGGATGCCCCTGGATCCCTGGCAGTGCCCAAGGCCAGGCTGGACATTGGGGCTGGGAGCAGCCTGGGACAGTGGGAGGTGTCCCTGCCATGGCAGAGGTGGCACTGGAAGATTTTAAGGTCCCTTCCAACCCAAACCATTCTGGGATTCTGGGATTCTATGAAATGGAATCTTCTGGGAAACCCTCTGCCCCTTTGTAAAGTGTTCCTGCAGGGATGGGAGAGAGCCCAAAGGCTCAGGGAATATTCCCAGAATCCATAAATTCCGTGTTGGCCTTTCTGGCAGGTGAGGGATTTTGTTCCTGTCTCGAGGGGCTGAGCTGGATGTTTCCTGCAGGAGCCAAAGCCAAGGCTGGAATCCCCAGCAATCATTAACACAAATCCCCAGGGGCCAAACCAGGAAGGGAGCAGATCTTCCAGAGCAGCAGCCCCTGGGGAGACAAGGAAAAAACTCTTTAATTTTATCTACTTTGTCCAGGTAATTTAGCCTGATTTTCACCATGACAAGCACAGGGCTTTTAGGGAAGGCTGAGGTCCAAGCAGGTCTGGAGCAGGAGGATGTAACTCTGAGGAAGTTGGCAACTAAATGGAGTTGTGTTCCTCATCTTTTATTTTGTAGGCCTGGTTTTAAGGCGTTGGGAGGTTTTGGGGCTCTTTTCTCCATGCAGAAGGGTCATCCTGCAGCTGGTAAATGCAAGGTTTTGGTGTGTTTATAAATGGATTTATTTGACCACATGAAGCCTCTCTCCTTTTTCAATCCCTGGTCTAGTAGAAAAGTTAATTCTTTATTTTCTTTTTTTTTTTTTTTCCACTTTTTGTTCCTGTTTTGTTAATTTGCTTTTCATTCCTTCCAAGGGACCAGCCAGAGGCTTCTCCTGAGTCAGGGAAGGAAGCAGCAGGAGCAGGAGGCTCAGGGGGAAGCAGAGCCTCGCCTCCCTCAGCAGCAGGGCCTGATAAATCAAACCACAGCCTCCTTGAGATCAAACCCTGTCCTACTTCTCATAAAAGATCTGTTAATCCTGAATTCAATCAGCGACGACTTGGGGAGGTTCTTCCCTCTGGAAACACCAGCAGGGCTTGGCAGGGCCCCTGCAGCCGTGTCTTGTCTCAAGGCAAACAAGACCTGATTATCAGCAAATCTGAAATTCATTGTGAGGCAAATCCTTCTCTCTTTGATAAGCCAGAGTGTGTCAGAGGCAAGAGTGAGGGGTTTGTACACACACTGAACCTTCCTCCACATCAGTGCCCAGTGCACAAGGGTCTGGAGCCCCACGAGGGGCTGAGGGAGCTGGGAAAGGAGCTCAGGCTGGAGAAAAGGAGGCTCAGGGGGGACCTTGTGGCTCTGCACAACTCCCTGACAGGAGGGGGCAGCCGGGGGGGGTCAGGCTCTGCTCCCAGGGGTGAGGGAACAGTCTCCAGCTGTGCCAGGGGAGGTTTCTTTTGGATTTTGAGAACAATTCCTTCCTGGAAAGGTCTGTCCAGCCTGGCATGGCTGCCCAAGGCACCGGTGGGGTCCCTAATCCTGCAGGGATATAAAAGCTGTGAGGATGTGGCACTTGAGGACACGGTTAATGGTGGCTTTGGGAACATTTGGACTCAATGTGGAGATCTTTGCCAACCCGGATGATTCCAAGATCCAGGTATTCTGTGCCTATCAGAAGCAAGACAGAAACAGCTCATTAGGGCGCTAACGAGACTGTGGGACAGTTTTTTGTAACCTCTGTGTACAGAGCAGCGCCCTGGAATACCTTAAATTAAGCTGTTGTGTGGAGCAAGTGCCCTGACAACCCAAAATGCTTTAGCCAGTATGTTTAGGGGATTGGGGTGACACTCACCCACTGCTGATCAAAACCACTCAGACCATTTCAGCCTCTGCCCACTCAGGGATTTCACCACCCCGAGGCATGCCCAGACACAGCACAGAGCTCCACGACAGGCAGGAGCTCTGCTCCGAGCCAGAAAGGGACACAACGATCTGGAAATTTAAAACAAAGCCTTCCCATGCGAATATTTTAGGATCAAAGGCTAAGCAAGCATCAGTTCCACAGTCAACAGCCATAAAAATATCAGCGGCAGAAGGAGGGTGGGGGATGAAAGCGTCACATCCTGATCGTCCCTTTGTCACCTGTGCAGCCGTGTTTGTGCAAGTGCCTTTCAAAGGTAAAAAAACCTTTCACCGAGGAAAGAGCAGTTTTAAAGCATCGTTAAAATGTGTTCAAACAGGAAAAGAACAGCTTTAATGCCAGCTGTTATGTCTGGCCCTCGAAACACTTTGCGTTCCTTTGTGGTTGGAAGACACCGGTGGGTGCCAGAACAGCGACACTTTGTTTAGTGAGGGAGGCTGTGCCTGGAATCCTGCTGCCACTGGGGAAAATAGGGGGAAAAAGCATTTCTGACACTTTTATTTCTCACTTAAACCGCAAAGTTTAGTTCTAAAGTAGGTGTTTGGTAGCGAGCAGGACACTAAATTAAGCTTTTTTATCTCTGGGACTGAATAAACTACAGAAACCTGAGCCTCACGATTGGCAGGGTCACGTTGTATTCTGCAGGATTTCAGACAAAGTCTAGTAGGTCCTTTCTGGAAACCCCTCACCCGATTCCTGGGGGTTCCTGATAAATGTGAAATCATCCCCAATGCCCTCTCCTCCCGCTGGAACACCTCGCTGTAGCTTCAGCTCCTTCCCACTCATCCTTTGGAGCCGGGATGCTCGCAGGCACCTGCCGGCACCCTTGGCAGGATAAACGCGCTGCAGGGATGTGTGTAGCCACGGAGGGGTGCGACAGGAAGGGAGTCTGTCGCCATGGAGGGTGCGACATGAAGGGAGTCTGTCGCGATGTGCTATCCGGAGCCGCTCCGTGCGGGGCAGCTCTGGCGCAGCCCCGCATCCCGCAGCGCTGCCGCCGAGCGCATGACGCCAGCGCCGGGAAAAGCCAGGGAAACACGGCGCTCCAGGGAAACAGCTGGCGTCCCGGAGGTGCCAGCCGGCTCCATCCCACGGGTTTCCCCGAGCCCGGCTCCGCCGCTCCTCCTCCCCCGCGCCCCGGCGCCGCAAGCCCGAGCGCAGCGGCTGCGGCAGCGGGCGGGGCGGAGGGACCGGCCCGGGGCCGCGGCCACGGCAGCGAGCGGGAGGGAGGTGAGGAGCGAGGGAGGAGGGAAGAAAGGAGGGAGGGAGGGAGAAAGGTGGGGATTTAAGCGCGGGCAGCGCCGGGCTGGAGAGCTGCGGTGAGCGGAGCGGCGGTAAGGGAGGCGCGGGGCCGCGGTGCGCTGCATCCCGGTGCGCTGCATCCCGGTGCTCCCGCAGCCCGGTGCTCCCGCAGCCCGGTGTTCCCTCAGCCCGGCATTCCCGCAGCCCGGTGCTCCCGGCTTCAGGAGGCATCTCGGCTTCCTCGCCCAAGGGCATCGCGGCGGAGGCGCGTCCCGGAGCATCCCCCAGCCCGGGGCCGCTGACCTTGGCGAGCGCGGCCGCTGCCACGGCGCGTCCCGGGAGGCTCGGTAAGGAGCGGGGGGAAGGCCCGGGAGCGGGGCTGGAAGCCGCAGAACCTCCGCGGGTTGCTGGGCTGTGTCTTCCTCAAGGGAGCTGGTGGCGTTCCAGCCGGACCTGCAGCCTCCAGCGAGGGCTCGCTGGGTTTAAGGTGTCCCTGCCCGCGGCAGGGGTGGAATGAGATGAGCTTTAAGGTCCCTTCCAAGCCATTCCGTGACCCTGTGACTTGTTGCTGCTGCCCTGCAGCTGGGGATTTCCAGGTGACAGGATGATGGTTTGCTTCAGGGATTCCCTAAAAACGAGTCAAACACCCCGGAGTGGAAAGGTTGCAGAAGGTGGGGGATGACGGAGGAGGGAAGGTGACTGTGCTGCTCACACCGCTGTGCCAGGAATTCTCTTTGCTGGCGGATTTTTGCTCTTTGGTTTTCTTAGAGTTGCTGGTGGCTGCATTCAGTGGGAAGCAGGTGCAAGAACTGCCTCCCTGTTGGATAAAGCTTGGGTAATATGGAGGAGAATCCCTGCATAAACGCTTAGGCTCTGCTTACTCAGCACCATGGGACTTTGAGGACTGTGGATATTAATGCTTTAGGAATTGGGATGCTTGGTTTGCTTATGAATATCACGAGTATGGTACAAATACTGTGTCTTGAGAGCAATTCCATGAGTCCTTGGATTTCTGGATGGTGCGGGTTCGGTGGAGAAAAGCAGGGAAGCTGTGCATGGAGCATGGACATTATCCCAGCTGGAATGGCAGATGCTGGAACGCTGCCTGGGGAGCAGCTTGAGCCCATGGCCATGCTTGTCCCACCCCTCTGTGCCCCAAAAGCATCCAGGACAGGAGGTGTAGTGCACAGCACCAGGACACAGCGCTCCAGCTGCCTGAGAAGCAGCCAGGGTTCCGCTCTGGGTCCTGCCAAGCCACATTTTATGGAGCTTTTAATTTGTTTTATGGATACCAACAGCTTTGTGTGTCCAAACGTGTTTGCTCCCAGGGAGGAAGTGGCCTGCATAAGAAGCTGCTCCTAGCTGCATAGATGGGGTGAAATCTGGGAATAAAGTGCATCTCCCTTTTTATTTCCTGTCTTTTGCAAGAATCTCACTCCATTTTTCCTTTTCCCCTTTCGGAGCAGTGACTGGAGTGGTGCAACACTGCTTCCTTTCAGGAGATCTCAGGGGAGATGCACTTGCACAAGGGTTTGGTCCCTGTGTTGCACTAATACTTGTCATGGCTGTGACAATATTCCCCTCCTCACATTGCACACAACCCAAGGTGTCACTTTTAGCTGCCTCAGAAATTACTCAGAGCAAAGCAAAGAAGTCTGAATAAAATTAGGGCTACGATTGAAAGTAAATCCCTTTTTTTAGAGCCCAGCCATCTCAGCTATTTTGTTTATAGCCTGATGTGTTTACACAACCTCCTGAACTTGACAGCCTTTGAAGGATGTAGATGACATCCCAAATCTCACAAGGAACTGAGGTTTGCCACGAGGAGTGAAGGCAAAACCCCTCTGAGATATTCCTGGAACAGTTCTTGGAGAACTCTCAGTTTTTAAGTGTTTGCAATTCAAACCTGGTACTGGTCTTTAGTCCCAAATTTGAGGTTTCAGTTGGGAATAGTTCTGTTCAAAACTATGTTCCTTATACTGAAAATACAAGGAAAGGTTTCTCTGGATTTCAATTTGCCATTTTCCCCATCCTCCCTGGCAGAGCTGCTCACCTGTTCTGCTCCAAGGTACAAATCCTGTCACTGGGGGAGGACTCAGAGCCCAAACCATGGCCAGGGAGAGCTGGAAAGGAAGGGATCTGCACATAAACTGCAAGGAGCAGCTGGTTATGTAAGGAAACAACTGAGGAAACTTCAGGGGAGGGAGGAACAGGAAAATTGTTGAAAAATTAATTTGGCCTTGGAAGAAAGTGGGACAGAGCTGCTCCAGGAATGCTGTTGTTACAGAGAAGCTGCATCTTCTCCTTTCCCTGTGCCTGAGTAAGGATGGGATTGGGCACTGATACATCAGCCAGGCTGCAAAGTGAGAGGCAGCTCATTTAGAGCTTATTTAGAGCTCATTCAGCTTATTTAGAGCTGTGGCTTTGCTGGGAGCAGCCTCCAGCTGTCAGGGGGCAGGTAAGGCATGAAATCAGTCTGAACTTCAGCTGCTGTGCTGGTATGGAATGGTCAGAAGGCTCTGTCCAAATGAGATCCCGTGGGGCTGCAGATCAAACTCTGCTTTCCCAAGGGTCAAAAATGTGTGCATGTCATTTAAAAAGACTTTTCCACATGGTTGTAGGCCATCATAAACTGCATCTGTGTGCTTAACCCAACCGAAGGAGCAAGTTCAGCAACCCTCAGGCTGTTCTTCCATCCAGCTGGGGAGGCAGGCTGGCAGGAATCCGTGGGCTCCAGAACCCAGGTGCTCCAGGCAGAGATGGAGCTGAATTTTGCAGCACCAAAGTCCAGTTTGGGAGCCCAGAACTGCTGCAGGAGGAGCCAACACGTGGATCTGAGTCCAGGCAGAGATGAGGAAGTTGGGTCAGACTTTGTGCAGGTGTGGCCCCTGAATTCGAGGAAGGGTTTGAAGTTACCAGAGGTCACAGGAAGTCTTCCTGGACAGGGAGAGGTTTTGGACCTCGTGTGCATTAGGGAACATTCAGGGGAACCAGCACAGCCCCTGTGTGCTCCCAGCGGGAAGGAAGGGAGTGTTAAAGATCAGGGAGATGCTGTAGTTCATCCTCCTGAGCAAGGTAAAGCAGAAATGGGGCTGAAAACACAGTTGCTCCTTCTGCCTTACCCCTTCCACTCCTGGAAGATTTTTTTTCCAGCAAACCCCACAGGCACAGTCAAACCATGCTCACCCACGTGCAGAATGGCTGAGTCATGTACAGCAGTAAAATTTCCCCGGCTCAGGCCTTTATCCTGGTGTTGCACAGGACATATGGAAGGGATTTACATTTCCTGCAGCTCTGTAATGCATGGCCAAGGGTGCTGAGGTGCTGATTCAGGGAGCTGAGGGAGAGAAGCCAGGATTGCCTCACTCTGCTGCACACTCCAGAACTCCAGGGAGGGTTAGTTATTAAAATCTGCAAGTCAAGGTGGTTTTTTGAGGCACATCCTTGTCTGAGCTGTGCTGGGGTTATTGCTGCTCTTCTCATCCCCATTCCATGTGGAATTTCCTCCCTCATCCCAATTTCTGCCCCAATTCTGATCCACTGCCTCGGGTGGATCCACTGCCTTTCATTCCTTGGGGGCTCGGTGCTCGCTGAATAAAACGTGAAAGGAAATGCCTGATGGGCTGGGAATGGGAATGGGAATGGGAGTGGGAGTGGGAGTGGGAATGGGAATGGGAATGGGAATGGGAAAAGGAGTGGGAGTGGGAATGGGAATGGGAGTGGGAGTGGGAGTGGGAATCAGAGTTGGAATGGGAATGGGAATGGGAGTGGGAATGGGAGTGGGAATGGGAATGGGAATGGGAGTGGGAATGGGAGTGGGAATGGGAATAGAAATGGGAATGGGAGTAGGAATGGGAATGGGAGTGGGAGTAGGAATGGGAGTGGGAAAAGGAGTGGGAGTGGGAATGGGAATGGGAATGGGAATGGGAATGGGAGTGGGAATGGGAGTGGGAATGGGAGCGGGAAAAGGAGTGGGAGTGGGAATGGGAATGGGAGTGGGAGTGGGAATGGGAATGGGAATGGGAGTGGGACTGGGAATGGGAGTGGGAATGGGAGTGGGAATGGGAATGGGAATGGGAATAGGAATGGGAATGGGAGTGGGAATGGGAATGGGAATGGGAATGGGAATGGGAGTGGGAATGGGAGTGGGAATGGGAATGGGAATGGGAATGGGAATGGGAATGGGAGTGGGAATGGGAATCCCATAAAATCACCAGGCTCATCCCAGAATTAAGTCAGCATTAGGAGGGACAAGACTGGTGCCTTGGGTAAGTCAGGATATTCAGCACAACAAACCCATTGAAGTCACAGATAAGAACAGTTCCACATAAATAACTTGCAGGTAGGATTTTTATTTCAATCCCAAGGGGGTGATTACCCGTTTAGCTTCTGATATCTGAAATTATTTACAGATCAGGCAAATTTAAATTAATCCTGGTGCTTTGCCTGGTTGCACCTGCCCACATGTGGGTGCTCAGGGCTGGTGGGACTGGGAGCCCCTCAGGAACTTGTGGCAGGATTTTATTTCAGCTCCAGCACAGAGGATACCTGCTGGATGCTGCAAACCCCACCCACTCTCGCTGCTGGGCTACCCCAGCAATTATTCAGCAAATAGCCAGTTTTTAGCCAATTAAATATTTGCCTTTTGGGGATGGATTAATTGTTTGCTGCTTTTATTTCTTACCTCATTCCCACTTTACATTTAAAGCAGCAGAGCTCCACCTGTTGAATGATTGTGAGGCCCTTTCCAGCTCCAGGCTTTGTTTTTTCCCCACTCCAGATAAACTTTTCCCGAATATATATTGGAAACCCTTTTTCCCTCTATGTGCAACCCGACCAACCCCTCCTGCTGAGGGCATTTTTCAAGGTGTTTTTCAACATTCTTTGCAAACCAGTCTCTTCCAGTTCCCCTGCAAGAATGTTTCTTTCCACAGGAATTTCCCAGCAGAGGCTGTCTGGCCACGGGTCAGAGTCGCAGACTGACAGTGTGAATAAAATTCCCCAAATCCCAGCTGCTCAGAGCAGAAATTACACAGTAAAGGATCTAACACTGGCATCTTCCAGCTCCCAGCTAGGTCCAACTCTGGAAAATAAGGTCATTAATGAAGGAATTTGGGAGACTGGGTATCTAATGAAACCTTGATATTTGGATAATGGTTTATCTTTTCAGCTGCCCAAATCAGAGACATGTGTCAACAAGCAAAAAAATCAGGCAGCCACTTAAAACAGTAAAAGCTGCTTTACAGGTTTCTCTTCTTGCATTCTTTTTTTTCTTGGAGGTGCAATTGCTGAAAATAATCTGAATATTGCTTAATAGGAGCTGAATTCTCTTCATTTCCCTCATAGCTGGCTGTAACAGTCCCGTGGCCTCTAAACAGGAAGGCATTTCCCTCACACCACTGAATGTTTAAATCCCAATTTGTAGACAAATGAATGCTGAGTTAAAATTGCATAGGAACAAATTATCTCCTGCTCTGGAATAGTGGGAACTGATGAGTGAATAGCTCAGGAGCCTTTCAAGTCCAAGTGCTATTGTCTTTCCCTGGTCTTAAAATTAAAACCAAAGCAGGGTTTATGAGGAAAAGGGGTTTTTACCTCGCTATTTATTTCAGGATCCTTGGGTGCAGCACTTGGTCCAGGTGGAATGCCCTGAAAATGCATGGACCCTGTCACACCGAAATACACAATTATAGGCTTTGCTAATTAACATATTTATCAAAGATTCCCCAGTGAGAGGCTGGAGTGAAGCCCTCGTTGTGAGGAACCTTCCCCCTGGCTGGGCCTGTCTGAGGTTCCAAAATGTGTTCTGGAGAGGCCCTTGGTGTCTGGGGCTCCCAGGATGTTTGCTCTCCTGGTTTAACGGTGCCGTGGGGCTGAGCTGAGTTATCAGCCTTGGGAAGTCACAGTGTGGGGGCTAAAAGCACTGAGAATACATCAAACTATAAAAGAGTGTGTGAGAGGGGTGTAAAAGAAAAAAGCAAAAAATCATCCTGGCATCAGTGCCAGCAGTAATATGATAAAACACTGTCATGGAAGTGAAGCCTCTCCAGGACAAATCCTGTTCAAAATACAGATTTTTAGCCTCCAAAGTTTGTGTAGTGATCTGCTCTTCCCTTTGATTGCTGCTGCAGTTCATTGGGGTGGCAAAGCTGGCACAGACCTGTGGAGGTGTGGGGCTTTGGGCTTCTCCTTCTGCCTCCCACCAGGCCCTAAGGGATGCAGATTGTCCCTTCCCCAAGGGATCTGTGTCACAGTGACATGAGGGAGCCTCGTCTCTCACTGCCTCAAAGCTGCTTTAAAATGGCTTTTTGCCCTTCCCCTCCTGTGTTTTCCTTCCTGAATGATGCAGCCAGAGTTGTGTCATCCCTCACAGCTCCCTGCTAACGGAGGCACTCTCTGGCTGGATGAAATGCAGCGGTGAAGGCACAGACTGTAATTTGCTGCTTGCCTTTTACTTATCCCAACCTCCATCATTCATTAGGAGACCACAGTGCATGAAGGCAGCTCGTGTTCCTCGTGGTATTCCAGGATGTCTGAGTGCCTGGGGATGGAATTACTCCCTTGTGCCGGGAGCTGGGAGAATGAAACAAACCCAGCCTGTGGAAATACAATCCCCAGGCTGGAAAAAGGGCTTTGGTTAAATCTAAAGGGCTGCTCATCATTTTAACCACCTCATCCTTTATTCATGTGTCCCTCCAAGTGATGATGGGGAGGCTGCAGCCTGGAATATCAGTAGAGTCAGCCTTGGGGGTGTTTTTCCTGCCTTTGGCTGTCCTTCCACCTGCTCTGGATGGAATTGCACAAGAGCCTGTGCACCTCTGGCCACTCAGAGCCTCAAACACCCTCAGCCTTGCACCTTCTCCGTGCAGGGGTGGGGATTAGCAGGGATTTACCCACGGAAGGGATGAGTTTAACCAGCACAGCCCTAACCCCAGTGGAAATCCCATAATCCTGGAGAGTGTGAGAGGGCCCTCCTCCTCCTCCTCCCCCCCACTGGTCAGGAAAGGTCTTCACCTCCTCAGTGGGAAGTGTTGCTCTTTTTGCAGAAGGTCTAAGCAGAGACACTCTTGGCTCCCAGGGAGTCTCAGTTTGCCAGCTGGGCCACTTTTATTGAAGGCTTTGGAATATTTACAAGGCTTTAAGGCCTCTCTCTGGAGTTCTGCCCTAAAATAAATGATCTGAAAGGATTCAGCTTCCATTCATGCCAGGCCAGAGAGCAGCAGTGCCTTTCTGCCCTGAAAGAGAACTTGATCACAGAGGCAGCCACTGCTAGATTTAAAATGTTGCTCTGTCCTCCAAAAGCATCATGGCAACTTTCTTGGTCTCGGAGATATGGGGAGATGGAAGTGATGGAAATGTTTTGGGAGAATTAGGGGAAAAACTTGCCTTCCCTTTGGTAAATCTGCATATCCTCCCAGAACAGAGCAGGAAACCACTGAATATTGTAATATTTTTGACCAATATCAGTTATTTTAATCCCAGGCTGCAAATTTCCCAGTGCTGCTTTAGGATGTGTTGCATCGAGGGACAGCAAAGTTCTGTTGGCCCAAACTCACTGCAAACACCAGACTGGAGGGATGAAATGTGCCCAAGCCTCTTTGTTCCTGGCCTTTTAGGCAGCACAAGTGTAGAACAAAATGGGACATTGGAAGGTTTTCCAGCAGGGAAATCTGCTGAATTCCCTGTGGACTGATCCAATTGGAATGTCCTTAAACTCCAAAATAAAGGAATCCCTTTGTAAAGCCTTGTACAGTTTCTTACCATTCTGTTTTCTCTAAATAGATGTTTTTAACCTGCACTTAAAGATTGTTTAAAATGCCAAAAAGCAATTTTACCAATACACAGTGGAAGAAAACTCTATTTCCTCGTCAGTTCTTGCTCAGCCATTCTCCTTTCCAAGTGGAGCTGGGAACAATGACTGCATAAAGGTATTACCCAAGAGGAAAATCTCTTCTAGACTTGTAGCTTCCATTAAATACTCTTTTAATCAGTAATGTTTTTCATTTCTTTGGAATGAGCTGAAAAAAATTCCTCTGCAATCGGAGATTACTTCTTTTTCTCCCTCTCTCTTTCATAACTTGTCTTTTCCTTATTCCCAACAATTGCAGAACAATAAAAATGATTATCAAAAGTAAGCAGAGGAGTTGTTTCAGAGAAGTTGTTTAATCTTATCTTTATTCCAGGGCATACGTGGAATTCATGGAACATTTATGGGAGCTGGCCCAAAGCCTCTCCTTTTAAATGCCTATTTCCCTGATTTCCACAGGGAATGATCAGAAAAACACACTCCAAATGAGGGAATTGATAGAATCACAGGAAGGTTTGGGTTGGAAGGGAGTTTAATTACCCAGTTCCAGCCCTGCCATGGGCAGGGACACCTTCCACTATCCCAGGTTGCTCCAAGCTGGCCTTGGACACTTCCAGGAATGGAGCAGCCACAGCTTTTCTGGGAACTGGGAATGCTCAGCTCATGCAGCTCCAATAACTGAGCAGCAGCTGCAGAACTCAACAGTTTCCTTTGCTCCAGGTGTTGCCTTTCCCTGGTCTTAAAAATTAAAACCAAACCATGGGGAAAAGGGGTTTTTGCTTTGGTGTTTATTTCAGGATCCTTGGGTGCAGCACTTGGTCCAGGTGGAATGCTCTGAAAATGCATGAACACCTCACACTGAAATACACACAATTATAGGCTTTGCTAAGTAACATATTTATCAAAGATCCCCCAATGAGAGGCTGGAGTGAAGCCCTCGTTGTGAGGAACCTTCCCCCTGGCTGGGCCTGTCTGAGGTTCCAAAATGTGTTCTGGAGAGGCCCTTGGTGTCTGGGGCTCCCAGGATGTTTGCTCTCCTGGTTTAACGGTGCCGTGGGGCTGAGCTGAGTTATCAGCCTTGGGAAGTCACAGTGTGTGGGCTAAAAGCACTGAGAACACAGCAAATTATAGAAGAGTCTGTAAGAGGGGTGTAAAATAAAAAGCAAAATATCATTCTGGCATCACAGGCAGCTGGTGCCTTGGAAGATGAGTTTGTTCAGTGGTTCCATGGGATATCCCAGCTGTAATCTCCACTTCCCTGTCATTCCAGGTCTTCTCTGACCTCCCCCTGGAGCTGAAGATGGATGTGAAGAGGGTGAAGGACTACCTGTACTGGCTGTACTACCAGTACCAGCTGGTGACGTGCAGCTACGTGCTGGAGCCCTGGGAGCAGTCCATGTTCCACACCATCACCGTCACCGTGGTGGCCATGGTGGTGTACACTGCCTACGTCTTCGTGCCCATCCACGTCCGCCTGGCCCTGCAATTCTTCTCCCAGATTTTCGGGGCCCAGCCCGAAGGCACGGTGGTGAACTGAGCCGGGAGCAGCAGGGCCCAGCAGCTTTGTGAAATTGTGTTCATGCTGAAGTTTGGCACTTAGAGAAAAGCCTGCTTGCTTCACCTCCAGGGCTGGAGAGCAGAGCGAGGTGCTGGGCACTGTCCCTCTTCCATAAACGCTCTGGGAATGGGACACAGCTCCTGGAACACCACGGGATCCAAGCAGCTCCCACTTCCAGCAGCCTCAGCTTCCTCCAACCCAACCACGCTGGCAGAGACTCTTCTGGTGGCTCCTCACACACAAAGTGCTCCTAACACGGCCAGGTTAGAGGAGATTTAAAAATGAGGATATCCAGCAGGGTTTGAGTGCTGCTTACTGACTTTCAGGCTTTAATGGATGTGAGAGGAAATCAGAAGAGAAAGCAACAGGAGGATGAACTTAAATCCAGCTTTTTTCACATCTACGTTTCTGCATCTGGGTTCACATGGTCTAAAACACTGTTTTTTTGGAAAAAAATGCCCCACCTAAGTCCTTCACTCACCTTGCAGTGTAGTGAAGAAGCAGCTCTGCTCTGTCTCAGTGCCCTCCTGCCTCCTCTGATGAAAATCAAGGTCTTTTCTTGCTACTCCCACTCACCACAGCAGCAAAATCAGCACCAGGGGAAGAGGATCCAGAGTGGAAATAATATTTTAATACCTGCAGGGAAGGCTTAAAGAGATCTCCTTCACAAAGAAGAAATTAGATTTATTACCATTGCCTGTGGGGAGCTTTTGGAACAATGGGAGGCTTGTTCGGTTTTCACTTTACACCTAAATCAAACGTGGATGCCAAATCAT
This sequence comes from Vireo altiloquus, assembly GCA_013396875.1. Classification (NCBI taxonomy): domain Eukaryota; kingdom Metazoa; phylum Chordata; class Aves; order Passeriformes; family Vireonidae; genus Vireo; species Vireo altiloquus. The sequence goes on along the minus strand of VZRF01001108.1, from coordinate 229,667 downwards.
AAATTCCAGCTGCACACTGCACGTCTCCACCAGCTGATGCTCCTGTTAGTAGAAGCGAGGGGTGCAAAATGTAAATAGCTTTCAAATGATGTTTGCACAGTCCTAGATTAAAAAAAAAACCAACCTCTTAACTTCTTTCTCATGCTGCAGTGGGCTCCTGCACGCTTCAAAGCACAAGTTTGTTTGGAAACGAAGACATGTGGTGAAGGTTGCACAGATCTGAACATGTGTATGCAGTTTTCTCAGCAAAAAAAAAAAAAAATAAAATTTTCTTCTTCAGAAAGGACCTCCGGGCACATGACTCAGCTCTTCTGTGCTTTGCAGTCATTCATAAATATTCTGGATGTGTGTGGGCCACGCTGGCTCTGTGGCAGATGGATTGTTTTGCTTTGGGGTGAGGTTTAAGGATCCTTTAAATGCATCTGGGGTGAACTGAGCTGTTCATCCTCACTGGTGCTCCAGCTCAAGACCTCTCCTGTTTCTGGAGGGGAAAAAAAGCTTCTGATCTGCTTCAAATTAGGGATTAACAAATACCTGAGTGTGCTGAGGGCACAGCTGAGAGGTTTGGAGCTGTCCTGACAGTTTATCACAGTTGGGAACCCGCAAACACGAGGTGCCAAGCTGTAATCACACCTCGAGTAATGAACAGGACATTGCAGGAGGTGACAAATGGCAAAACCTGTGACAAATCCTCTGAAAAGCGTCTGTAAAATAGACCTAAAGTTACAATCCCAACGTTGGGGGGTGAAAAACTATTTACTTAGCGAGTTGGTAGAAATTCTATCTCCAAAGATTCTGCTCATAACATGATGGTGTGAATGCCAAGGCACCTCCTCCCCAGCCCTGTTTCCATCACTTTTTAATTCCTTAAAAAGCTGATTTCTTCCCCGTGGCATCCAGCACGACTTTGGGAGCACAATTTTTCACAAAGCTTGGGGCTCCTATCTCCAGGAGCACACACCCGATGGAATATTGCTCTTTAAACATTTCACTCGGCAAACAGAGCACGGGGAGGGCTTTGTTCAGGATTTCCCTCCCACGGTGGGATCCATGCAAAGCACTTCTCTTCCTCATTGTGCCCGTTCAGAGCTGGGTTTGGCTTTGGGAGGTGCAGGAAGTGCAGGAAAACAGCAGCAGGTGCTTTTTGGGAGGGTCCCTGCAGCCTCTGTCAAATGAAAACTCATTTTTTGTGTGAATTCTTCAGCTTTAATTTAATTTAATTTTTTTAAATTTAATTTAAAATAAATTTTAAAGGTTTTAGGCAAGATGTATTTACTAGGAAGGAAAGAAAGAGCTGCAAACGACCTCTGCTAAAAACCTATTGGGATTTCCCCAGCCCCTTTTCGCTTCTCCTTGCCACCAGAAAAGCTGGAATAACTCCCTACTTAATATCCCAAATCCGTGGGTTCCAGCAGGAGACTTCAGAGGATTTTTGGCCCTCAGCAGGGAACAGAAGCATTTTTTTTTTCCCCAGCTAAAAGAGAGAGGAGGTGAGATAACACTTCTGACAGCTTGAGACCACAGCACATCTTAGGAAAGTGTTCCAGCTCCGAAATCCTTTTCCCCAGGGATGAAACCATTCCTGGACAGTGGGAAGAGGTTTCCATGGGATCACAGCCACACTCCGAGGTGGGAGGGTGGAATTTTGGAGCTCCCAGTAACACCAGTCTGCCCAGTACGTGGGTGACAGCTCTGTTGTGAGGGATATGATGTCAGGCTCTTTATAAAACACTCTTTTCTCCTCTGCTTCGTTATTGCTCCATGTTAATTGTAGTTAATTGCTCCACTGTGCTAATTGTGGCACGAGCTGAGCACAGCAGCTGGAAGTTTTCACACCAAAAAAAAGCCAAATGCAAAGAGCAAACAGAACCAATAATCCAGCAGTGAAAAGTGGAGCGAAAGCAGAACAGGAGAGGATCCAACTCCAGCTGCACTGACCCTGAAAGTACAAATGCCTCATTAATTTAGGGGATGGCAAATGTTGGGGCTCAGCTGGCCAGCACCATACACCTCTTGTTTAAAACTCATTCTCTTAATTTCACCTAATGAGAGCTCGCATTTATCCTGCCATAAAGGTTTCCTGGCTAATTTCATGGATCACCTCCCAAATCCATTACTGAGGGCCACAACACACCATGAACCTCCAGAACTTTTCTCACAAGGCCCCTGCGGGCACCTTTTACCCAAAACTATTAAAAACAACTTCCCAAGGACCAATTCCTTAGTGCTGTTCCCCAGGGAACACAGGGATCAGGATCACCATCCTGCATGTCTGAGTGTCCAATTTACACAGAATTCCAGGAAAAATTCCTCTGCTTGTGAAGTTTTGAAATCTTAAACAAGTTGGTTTTTCTCTCTTTTTTAGGGTTTTCTCATTGCTGTGATTGAGCCATAATTTAAAATTCTTATTTTGGATGCTGCACTTCTAAATTTAATTCCCTAATTATTTGGAACTCAGGAAAAAATTTACACAACTACTTCACAATGGTAAAAGAAGCCCAGCAGGTGTAGAGGAGTCAGCAGAACCACATGAACAGCAAATTACACTCGTGCAGCACCAGCGAGAGCCAAAATTGGGACAATTCTCACAGATGAATTGCTGCACCCCAGGGCACAGACGTGGACAAGTGGCCACGTGCCAGGCTGAGCACTGAAATTAAAGCAGAACGAGGGAATCTGCAAATGAAATATTACTGAACGTGGAATAACTTCCTCTTAATCACACAGAATGATCAAATTTCAGCGCTGCAGCAAAAGCAGCGCTGGCCTCTCACCCCTACCCTAATAATATCAATTATTTTTTCCTCAAACAACAGCTGTGTCCTGAAATCCTACCCCAAACTGAATAACTGGGAAGTCAGGAGAGAAGCTGGACTTTTACTGAAGTGCAGATCCTCAGCTCCTCCAGCCTCATCAACCCACCCAAAGCAGCCCTTGTTGCAGTCAAGGGAATCAAGGAGCTGAAATTAATGAAATGTTCTGGGAAAATAATCCCAGGAGACTGCAAATTCGGTGTTGGTGAGCTGACAGGGGAGGTCTGATGCCTCCTATAATGCTCCAAAGGCTGGATGGAAGCTTGTCCCAAAGCTCCACCAGGAAAAGACAAAAGGAAATGGGCTCCACTCTCTGTCCTTACAGCAAGGAAAGCTCAGCCTGCACTAAACAAAGCTCCTCAGTTCAAAGCATAATCAGCTTTGTCCTTCTCATTCCTTTGATAAAATTGCCTGAATTGGAGCAGCCCAAATCCTGAGAATATCTTCCAGGTAACTTCCATGGAAACTCCCTGGCTGCAAGGCTCTGATTCACGGGTGGAGGTAAGAATTAACTCTGAGAATTCCCACTTGTCATCATCCCTGCCTGCCCCACCCATATTTCAGCAGTTGCTCCATCAGGACAGGTAAGAGCTGATAAACTCTGCTGATCCTCAGCTTTTCTTACAGCCAGGATAACCAAGGCCTCCTTTTTATTGGAATAAGGAGCTCCAAGCCCAAAATAGGCTATGGAAATTTTTAAATGTGGCCTAATATAAGTCATAATCCTCCTCAATATACCAACACACATTAGGCTAGGTTTAAAAGTGAAATTAAAACCATGCACACAAACCTTTTGCATCAAAACTAGGATCTCAGTGCTGGAATGTGCTCAGGCAAGAGGAAAAAGTCAGGAATCAGGACAAAGAGGAGAGGGGAAATATCCACATGGCAGAAAATAGGGTAAATCTGGCAAATCCATACCAAAAAAAATCAGATTCTGCTTTTCTTACAGGGACTGAGCGAAGAGAGAGGAAATGAAGGTAAATTGTGGCAGGGTCAGGAATAGATCCATGGTCAGCCAGGGTGCTCTTCCCGTTATTTTTCCTGGCAGCTCCTATCTTTGCTTGGTAATCATGGAGTGGATCAGAAATATCTCTTTATTTCAAGGTCATACTCAAGGATGAGTTGCGCTCTGTGAATTTTTAGGAGCTTTCAGTTCTAAAAAAATGAACAGGGGGAGAAAATGCAGGTAGAATGTTCATCGTGGAGAATTTGCCATGAAATAAGTGAGGCCAGGCTCAGGATAAAGCAGGCAGACATGGAAGGGGTTGGAATGGGATTGCAGCACTGCAATTAAAGATGGGGAGCAACAGCCTCGCCCATCAGGCTGGCACAGGGAAGGGCTTCCAGCAGCTCCTTGCATTTTCCACAGCCACCAATTGCACAAGAGGGAAGCCTCACTGAGGCAGTAATTACTTGCCAAATGCACAGAGATTGAGTGATTTATGAAGGAACAGCTCAAAAAAAGATGCTGCAAACCAAGCCAACACATCCAGCTCTGGACATGGTGATGCCTTGCTCAGGGGAAGTTTGGGACATGGCTGGTATTTCACTCCAGGTAAATAATACAGCCCAAGAAGTTTTCTCCACACACTTTTGGTTTCCCTTTCCAATATTTCTCCGCACGTGAGAATTAAAGGTGAACTCAAGTGGAATCAGGCTGGTAGTGAGGTGTGGTTACCTATACCCAGCAGTCTGTGCTGCCTCAGGTTTGCTGTGGAGATACTTCAAAAAATTCCAAGTGCTGCCTGTGCCCAAACTTTCCACAGCTGGCTACAGGTGCCTCACGTGCTATCCAATAAGCTAACTGCTATCCCAATTTTGGTATCCAAAAGCTCTTTCTCCTCACTGAGGTATTTTGGTGGCACCAAAGTAGCTGAGAGCTCCACACCCAGTTCTGTATCAGAACTGGGTATTGAGGAGAAATCCTTCCCTGTGAGGGTGGGAGGTCCTGGCACAGGTTGCCCAGAGAAACGGTGGCTGATCCATCCCTGCAAGTGTCCAAGGCCAGGTTGGATGAGGCCTGGAGCAGCCTGGGATAGTGGAAGGTGTCCCCATGGCAGGGGATGGCACTGGGTGATCTTTAAGGTCCTTTCCAACCCAAGCCATTCCTCTCCAGTCCTGTCCATCCATCCATCCATCCATCCATCCATCCATCCATCCCTCCATCCATCCCAGGACTGGGGCACTGAAACAGCTCCTTGCACAGCCTCCTTGTGGCCTCTTTTCCCTAAGAAATCTCCCCCTGCCAAACGAGCACCACTGGGATCACCTTCCATACAAACGCAGATACTCCTAAATAAATGATGAGCTGCAGCACTGGGATCAGCTCGGGAAGTTTCCACTCCCTTGGCCACAGAGTGAGTGCTGGTTTTGCAATGCTCTGGCTGAGCAGGACCTGCACAGGCACCTTTTCCCAGGGATGTGTCAGCTCCGTGTCGCGCCTCTGCCAACGAGGTGGGAGCGGTGGGAAGAGACATCCAGCCCACGACAATTGCAACACCTCCCCCCGGGAATTCATCTCGCTGAATAATTGTAAAATGCAAATGCCATCAAGAGAGGACTGGAGCAAGCGAAATAAAATAGGGAATAATTAAGACGGAGTTAATTGTCATTTCATTTAGTAAATTGCATTTATTTCAGCACATCCGAGGTTACCACTGGGAAGATGCTTACTGCTAAAATGTCCCAGGGGTCTGGTGAAGCCCTGCATGGACAGAGTGTCCCTGTCCTCCTCCTCCTCCCACTCCTCCTTTTTCCACGTTTTCCTTCCCTGACTGTTTAAGCAATCTTCATTCACTGAAGTGTATTTTTGACATTTTCCCTGGTTTTATCTCCAGCCAGCCAGAGTGAGGCAAGGAAACTCACAAAAGTGAAGAACAGGAAATGTCAACTCTACCCATAATTTTTATTTATTGAACAGGCATAATGTGCAATATTTTTACCTGCATATCGCTCTTCTCATGCTCTCTCATCAGAGAACTCAAAGTGAAAAATAAACTCATTTTCCTGATCAAAGAGAATCATTGAGGTTGGAAAAGATCTCCAGGAACATCAAGTCCAACCTTCCACCCACTAAACCACATCCCGAAGTGCCACATCCAGCATTGTTTGAACACTCCAGGGTTGTGACTCCACCAGTGCCCTGGGCAGTCCATTCCAACGCTGAACCACTCCCTCAGTGAAGGGATTCTTCCAAAAATATCCAACCCAAACCTCTCCTGATGTCCACACTTGACGCTGGACCCTCTCCCAGCAGCTCCCAGCTCACCCCACCCTCCCAGCAGGATTCCTTTAATGGGATGAGATGTTTTATCTGGGACACGGAAGATTACCAAAGGCAAGTGCAAAGCAAACAGCTCCTGTACAATCGTCCTCAGATCCCTCTCGTGTTCTGATGAGCAAATATTTACCTTTTTAAAACAATTATTTCTTAGTCTGAGGTTCAGGCCTAGTGCAGCCTGGCAACAAACACATCAGGACTAAAGCAACACCTCCTGGCTCCTGTCCATGCTTTGCCTTAAAGTGAAACCTTTGCCATGGCTGTCTGTGGTTATTAAGGAAGATAAAGCTGTGATGTTTGAGTTATCACAGGAGGATTTTCCCTTGCAACACCCAGAAGGTCCAATTTCATAGAACCCCAGAATGGTTTGGGTTGGAAAGGAAATGAAATCCCATCCATCCTACCCCTGCCATGGGCAAGGACACCTTCCCCTATCCCAGGTTGCTCCAAACCCCATCTGGCCTGGCCTTGGGCACTGCCAGGGATCCAGGGGCAGCCACAGCCTCACGGGGAGGAATTTTTCCCTCATATCTAATCTAACTCTAATGTCATTAATATGGATGTCTTCTTGTTTGAGCAGCTCAATATGGTTTGGGTTATTTTGGTTTATAAAGGCTACTAAGAAAAATGGCACTGTTTGTAAGCCCATGACAGGCACAGTGGTGGCTTTTAAAAGATTCCAGGGATTTAGGAGGCAGAGGATGCCCATCAGTGCCAATCTGCTGTGGGCATCCACTGCTCCCCTGAGTGCACACACCCAGCAGCTCTGCTCCTGGCACACTGAGCATCCAGCTACTCCCAGCAGGGCTGGGAATGATTATCCCCCTCTGCTGACACAGGGCAGCACTTCCAGAGGTATCCCTGCACTGCATCCAACACGTTTTACGTGCAAGTTTCACGCACACATGGAAAGGAAGCCAACCCACAGGTATTTGTGCTGTGACAACGCTCATTAAAGATGGTGATGCAACAGAGTTTCATCTGCCTCAGCTGAAAGTGGAATGTCACAATACACCAATCCCTGTCACAAAGCTATTTCAGAGGCGTTGTTCTGCCTCCCCTTGCTCCTGCCTCTGAAGTTCAGCACTGATAATGCTCCTGGCTCGCACTAGAAATTGGATTGTTAATTGGATTCCTCACAAGAACTAGAAGAAATAGGCAAGAACTGGGAAATAATTGGAGCATTATGCCAGTACTGCCAGGGAAGGTGAGCTCACGGCGAGCAGCTCCTGGAAGCGCCATGTCCCAGTGGGATCAGGGAATGTTATTCCTCCCATTCAGACACAGAGGACAAGCTGAAGCAGCAGCCAAGGCACAGCTCTGGGTGTGCTGCCTTGCTGAAATTATCAGCTTGCAACTTCCCAGCTGCAATCCACGAAAAGGAGAACCCTGCTTTCCTGAAGGAATAGTCCACTTGGTGATGTCTGTTAACAACCAAACTGGGAGCTAGATCCTGGCTTGGAATAAATCTGGGAGTTGCCACTCCACACACAGGCCAGGCACAATCTGTTCCTGCCCAAGAACGTCTCTGGCAGAACTGGGAGCTGCTGCCTCAACCTTGGATCCTACAACAGCTCCCTTCAAAATCCCTGCCTTTAGTTGCCCTCTCTGAATCCTGGCTACTCCTCTGCTGTCTGAGTGGAAACTGCTCTGTTCCTCCAAATCAAGGCTTGATGCAACAGGAAGAGGAGCAAAATTGTCAGGAATGTGTGAACGCTGAGGACCTCAACAGCTAAAAATACAGACTGGGTGTCACCAGGATCCTCCTAAAAACTAAACTGGGCACCAGTAAAGATCATAAAGGTGTTTTATTGATATTGCACTGCCCTTCCCGTGCTTCCATCCAATGCTCTTACTAAAATTTTTATTGAATTTTGGGAATTTTGATTGTGATGTGGAGGTGCTGTGCACACTGCTCTGAATCCCAAATTTATTTGAGTGAATAGTGGGGGGAAAAAAAGGGTCAAACACTGTGTTTGGTCCTGTTCTTGAATTCCTGGGAGTTTTATATTGAAATGAGCACAGTTAATGAAAACAGCAGCCCAGAACAAACCTGAGAGGCCCCAGGAGCTCCTCAAGCAGCTTCAGCACCTCCTTTCCTGGATCTGTTTTTGTGAGGGAATAGTGACCTCAGGTGTCTGGTAAATTAATCACAGCACTCTTCCCATGAATTTACCATTCTGTTGTTCTAATGGACATCCCTACTGAAAATTAAACTGGTAAAAACTCTCCTGGCTTTTCTGGCCTTGGCACTTGTGCTTTCCCAAAAACATCCACAGGTACTTTCTTGAGGGCCCAGCCACCTGCAAACAAGCCTGAGAGCAAATCTGTATTAAAACCTGTTTTTAAATGGAGTTAAAGATTTCAATTTAACCTGTATTTAAATGGTGTGCTTGCTGTCCGTGCCTATCAGACAGATCCTTTAAATGCTGTGAAAGAATATGGCAGCAGAGGCAGAAAATTCCTACAGAAAATCAATGTAACATTTAATAATCACTGAAAAACACCTCCGAAATCAGTGCAAACTCGAATGTCTTTCACTAGGGGTGAGATTCAGGCTGCTTTGCTTTCTACCTTGTTTATTTTGTGCAAAGATATAATATTCTTCAGAAGTGGTTGTAAGTGGTTGTAATTTACACCAAATTTTCCACAGAAGCCAGAGGACAACCAGAGCTTGCAGAGGAAATACAAAGCAACTTAGTGACTACAAAGAACCCAATTCTGATATTAACTGAGGCTGTGCCTTGAGCTGAGGTGGGGTTTGATATATTTGCACCAAAATTAGGTGGAAACACAGTTGAAAATAAATCTGTAATGGAAACTTCTCAAACATTATCAGAAATTTTCCTCTCAGTGACTTCAAAGATGTGACTTCCATAAAGGACAGGCTTTGTCCTACCTCTCTCCCAACACCACTCTCCAAATATCAGCCTGGAAATGTTTTATTTCCTAAATCAAAGAAATCAAAGAGCGACTGATTCATCAGGGCTTGAAAGTAAAAAATATTTAACATTCACAGTGTAGAAAAGGTTCTGAAACAAAACTTCAGTGAAGGGAAATGGAATTTTTAAAACTTTGCTTCCTCTTTTCACTGTTTTTAAAAAATATGGTCCATAGTGAGTCTCCAGAGAGGTCTGCAAAGAAACTTAATTTCGAAAGAGCAGAAGTGAGGAACAGTGTGTGAACTCAAACAGCACTCCAAAGAAAAATGTGCCAAAGAATTAAAAACACGGCAGACAGCTCGACAGGCTGTGATTTTCAGTCCCTGAGTGAAAGAACTCTTCCTTTCCATCCGGATGTTACCACATTAAAAAAGGCCATGCAGTGTGTTGATGCAATTCAGTTTTATTTTTCTTCAGTATAACCTGCAGGAAACAAATGCTGATCCACAAACAAACCTTGGTATCACAGAATCACCGAATCACAGAATGGTTTGGGCTGGAAACGACATTAAAGGTAATTTAATCCTGACCCCCTGCCACGGCGGTTCCTCTTTTCCAAAGGGTGGTTAAGGTACATCACAAGCGGAATATAAACCGAACAGGTCATACCAGCTCCTTCTCGTAAATCAAAGTATCATTTAATCCTTAATTAGTGAATTGTTCCAGCGTAGGCCCCTCAGGGTTTCCGCCCGCCTCTCCATGGCTCCCTCAGGGCTCCAGCATGGTTCCCTCAGGGCTCCTCCATGGTTCCCACACGATTCCCGCCTGCAGCTCTGTGGCGGCTCCACCACGGCTCCCTCACGGTTCCACCATGGCTCCCTCACGGTTCCCCCACGGCTCCCTCACGGTTCCCGCCCGCCTCTCCATGGCTCCCTCACAGTTCCCCCACGAACCCCTCAAGGTCTCCTCACCGCTCCCCCCGGCTCTCCACGGCCCCTCACGGCCCCATCCGGGTCCCCTCACGGTTCCCCCACGGCCCGTCTGGGTCTCCTCACGGTTCCCCCATGGCCCCTCACGGCCCTATCCGGGTTCCCTCACGGGTTCCCTCACGGTTCCCCTCACGGCCCCGTCCGGGTCCCCTCACAGTTCCCCCATGGCCCCTCACGGCCCCATCCGGGTCCCCTCACGGTTCCCCCATGGCCCCTCACGGAACTGCCCAGGTCCCCTCACAGCTCCTGCCAGCCTCTCCTTGTCCCCCTCGCTCCTCCCTCCCGCGGGCCGGACAGGGCTGGGCTTCGCCGTCTCCTCCCCTTCCTCTCCCGGCCGGAAAGCGCCGCGTGTTCCGCAGCCATGGAGTATCTGCCGGCCCCGGCGGCCCCGGCGCAGGGACACATGTGAGCGGTGGCGGGGGAACGGGAGGGCTCCGGGGATGGCTGTGACTGTGGCTGACTGTGCTTCCCTCTGTCCCTGTGTCCCAGCCTGTGCTGCCAGTGCGGCGTCCCCATCCCGCCCAACCCGGCCAACATGTGCGTGGGCTGCCTGCGGGCCCAGGTGGACATCACCGAGGGCATCCCCAAGCAGGGCACGGTGCACTTCTGCAAGCAGTGCGAGAGGTGAGGAGCGGCGAAATTGCTGCAAAATGCCCCTGGAATGCGTCGCGCTCAGGGTTTAGGGAGGCAAAAGCGCACAGGTCTGGTGAGGAGGAGCTGGGAAAGGAGCTCAGGCTGGAGAAGAGGAGGCTCAGGGGGGACCTTGTGGCTCTGCACAACTCCCTGACAGGAGGGGGAGGTCGGGGAAGGGTTAGTTTGGATATTGGGAAAAATTCTTCATGGAAAGGATTGTCCAGCCCTGGCAGAGGTGACATTCCCATTCCTGGAAGGATTTAAAAGCCCTGTGGGTGCAGCATTTGGGGATGTGGTTTAGTGGTGGCCTTGGCAGTGCTGGGGGAATGAACTCAGTCACCTTAGACACTTTCCCATGATTTTCTGTGGTTCCAGAAGTTGTAGCTGCATTGTTGTTGTTAAACTGAAAGCTTTGGAAATAGCTGCTCGTCCTTGGAGTGATTTAATGTGCTGTAAAATGCTCCCTGTATCCCAGGTATCTCCAGCCCCCAGGAACCTGGATCCAGTGTGCCTTGGAATCGAGGGAGCTCCTGGCTTTGTGTCTGAAGAAAATCAAAGCTTCCCTGAGCAAGGTGAGAAGCTGATCCTGTCAGGATTTCACAGCATGTTCACAACTGTTTCTGTAGAGAATGAATGAGTGTTTTTAATGTACTTTAATTTTAGAGTTTTCCTTTTGCGTGTTTTAGGAATTAGTTATTTGATACTTATCTTCAATGGTTTACGATGGTATGAAAAAGGGTTGCAGAGGTCTATATATAGATTAAATTAAATTCACATGTTTAAGTTGAATAAAACACCTCTTAGGTTCAGAGTATTATTAGAGGGAAAGACCTGAGATTGAGCACCTTTTTTTCTGTTAATCAACCTCCATGTTCTAACTAAGCATTATTAATTGGATTTGGGATATTAATACATACATTTTTAATTACGATTATTCACTTTTCCACTTGTTTACTGACTCTTAAGTTTGTGGACTGAATCACAAGTTTCTGTTTGTGGAGTTGGAGCTGTGTTTGCTGAGCTCTTGTCCCTCCCCACGGGCAGGTTCGGCTGATTGATGCAGGATTCATTTGGACAGAACCACATTCCAAGAGGCTCAAGCTCAAACTGACTGTTCAGAAAGAGGTAACTGGAGCACAACATTCTCCCTGGGGCTTGTAAAAATCTTTCACGGCAAACAACAGGATTTTTAAATTATTATTCTTACTATTATTAGATTTCATCCTGCCTAAATTTTGCCATTGAAGTGCTATTGGTCAGAATGAAGAAAAATATTGTCTGTTCCAATAAAGAGGGGAAAATACTGCTGTTATTTGTGACCCAAATATAGGTGAAACCCTTTGTTTTGCAGGTGATAAATGGGGCAGTTCTGCAGCAGGTGTTTGTGGTGGAATACGTTGTTCAGTCTCAGATGTGTGAAGACTGTCACAGGATTGAAGCCAAGGATTTCTGGAAAGCTGTGGTGCAAGTCAGGCAAAAGGTAGAGGCAAACTGAATTTTTATTTGATCATGAAAAGGCAGAGGGTTGGGTGAGTTTCTGCATTTCTCAGGCAGAAATGTACTCACACTTAACCACAGGGATATGTTTGTGATTGTTGGGTTTTTTCCTTACTCAGCTTAGAGAAACTTTCTGCTCTCCAGTATTAATATTCTTTAAAATGATGCAGGCAGGAAGATCTTGTGTGGGTAACTAAATACCCTCCTGTATTTTAAGGGAGTTTGGAAACAGTGGGACAAATATTTAAATCTTTTTTAAAGGAAATAGATCTCTCTAGCAACCAGTTAACACAAAAATGAGAAATGGAAGCTTTAAATAATTTGATATAAGTTGAGCACTCTGAAATCTTTTTGTTTACTTGGATGCTCCTTCTCTAGACAACCTCTTCATATAAATGTTTGTTCTTCAGAGATCTTGCTTTGCACTTGATGGCTCTTAAATAAACTTGATGGTTTTGTGTTTGTTTGGCTTTAGACTGTGCACAAGAAGACTTTTTACTATTTGGAGCAGCTGATTTTAAAGCACAGACTCCACCAGAACACACTAAGGATCAAAGAAATCCACGGTGAGTGAGTTCTTTGATCACGGTGAGTGAGGCTTTGTTGGTCTGGAGGCAGAATAACCTGGATTTATCAGAGATATTTCCTTGTGTGTGTGCTGATAAGCCTATGAACTGTGTTTGATAAAATCCCACAGTGCTGGAGATGGATTTGCTCATCAAACTTTCTTTTCAGATGGTCTGGATTTTTATTACTCTTCCAAACAACATGCCCAGAAGATGGTGGACTTCCTTCAGTGTACAGTTCCATCCAGGTACAGCACTCCTGTTTATTGCCTTGAGTACTCAGAAGCTCTTGGGAAATGTCTTAAATCCTTCATTTTAAAATCATTTTGTAAGTCCAAGTGTAAGGAATCTGTATTTTAATCAAAACAGATAAAATCCCTTCTACAAAAGTCTGATGTTTTCCACTTAACCATGGTAAAATTTACCTCTATTTCCTTAATATTTGCATCTGTAACAGAGACAGTTTGTTCCAAGGATCTCCTGTTTCAGGTCATGTCCCTCTTGTTTCCTAAAAACTCTTATTTTCATGTTTTACAGATCCAAATCATCGCAGCGTTTGATCTCCCACGATATTCACAGTAATGTTTACAACTACAAAAGCACTTTCTCTGTGGAGATTGTTCCCATATGCAAGGTAGCTTCCCTGGGCTGCATCTTCAGGGTGTTGTGGGAAGAGCTGGGATTTGGAGATGGAGGCCAAATTGTGGGGTTTGGGGAGAAATGCAGAAGTTACTGAGGCTAGAAAAATAAAAATACCAATTTGATTTCATTCTTTTCTAAAGACTATGTTAATTGAAATAAGGCTGTCAATGATTTGTGTTGGTTTGCAGGACAATGTTGTGTGTCTGTCACCAAAGCTGGCACAGAGCCTGGGGAACATGAGCCAAATCTGTGTGTGCATCAGAGTGACCAGCACCATCCACCTCATCGACCCCAGAACTCTGCAGAGTGAGTTGGGTGATTCCCTCAGCACCTGATGGTTCTGAGGCACAATTATTGTTTGTTTGTTTCCACAAAATCTTGAATTTTTGGATCTTAGTGTTGTTAAATTTCCCTGTATGGTAGAAGTTTAGTAGTGAACTAAGACATAATTCTCCAAGCTTGATTTCCATAGGATTCCAGGGAAAATGTGCAGGCTCAGATGCTCTGAGCATTTACCTGTGTCAGGTTTATTCCTCTACAATTAGATGGCATCTCCTTTTCTCTGAATTAAATCTTTAGCCACTTGCATACCAGAAGTTCTGTGCTTTGCTTGGTGTGAGCTCAGCCAGCAGAATTCCTCCAATGAGGATGGATCCAGGGAATAATTCCTTTGAATAAAGAGATCTGTGCTTGGTGTGTGCTGGTGAGCTCAGCCAGCAGAATTCTTCCAATGAGGATGGATCCAGGGAATAAATCCTTTGAATAAAGAGATCTGTGCTTGGTGTGTGCTGGTGAGCTCAGCCAGCAGAATTCTTCCAATGAGGATGGATCCAGGGAATAATTCCTTTGAATAAAGAGATCTGTGCTTGGTGTGTGCTGGTGAGCTCAGCCAGCAGAATTCCTCCAATGAGGATGGATCCAGAGAATAATTCCTGTGAATAAAGAGATCTGTGCTTGGTGTGTGCTGGTGAGCTCAGCCAGCAGAATTCCTCCAATGAGGATGGATCCAGAGAATAATTCCTGTGAATAAAGAGGTCTGTGGTTCAGCCACAGGAGAAGTGATTTGGCTGTCACAGATCTGCTGCTCTTATGGGTCATGTTCTGAGAAATTGTGTTAATGATGAACAAAATGTGTGTCTGGCAGTTGCCTTTGTTTTGGTCAGTGGTTCTTTTTTTCACCAGAAATTCTCTCCCTGCTCATTTTCCAGTTGCTGAGATTGATGGAAACACCTACTGGCGTCACCCCTTCAACAGCCTGTTCCACCCCAAGCAGCTGGAGGAGTTCATCATCATGGATATCAACAGGGTCCACGAGAAGAAAAAAGGTGCTGGGGCAGGAGCTCGATCAAACAAGGTGAGAATTTCTCTATTTAATTCATGGTTTGGGCCTTCTGCTCAGCTGAATTCATGATCTGGATCTGCCTGGCACAGTCAGACTGGGCTGTTCTGGATCCGGGCACTGGCAAAAGCCTTTTTTGGGACCTCATGGACCATTTGGTTTGGAAATGGCACAGGCAGGATGTGAATTCCACTTCCAGAAATTCTTCTTGAAGAGTTTAAGCTCTGCTTGTTACTGGTTATTGAAATATTTTATGTTACCTTTGCAGCTCTAATTACTGATTTGGTTTTGTTGAGTATTCCATTTTAATCAGAATAAATGAATCAGTTAAAAGCTGAAATATTTACCTAGTTATAGAAACAGCTTTTGGGAATTCCTGGGAGCTGCCATGTCCATTTCCCTGCTTTTTTTAATGAGAAATGAGGATTAGCCAGGAATACATTTTGATGCAGCAACACAAGTTTAATGACAAGTGGAGTTTAAACCAGTGCAGATATTGGGGTTAAGCAGGGTTTGGCTCAGGAAATGTTTTATTTTCCATTCCCAAAGCACACTCTGGCCGAAGCCTGGGTGAGGAAGACCTCGGAGCTGGACACGGATCACCAATACTTCTGCTCTACTCACCTGGGGCACATCCTGAATCCTGGGGACCTGGTGCTGGGGTCTGTTCTGCTTTTTGAAACTTCTCTTAAATGATTATTTCATGACTGAATTCATGTGTTACCAAGAAAGTGTTGAACTGTTCTGATTTCAAACTGAAAGCAGCAAAAGGGGTGGAATCATCCTGGTTCTAATCCAGGAAATCTCTTTTCTAGCAGGAATTTTCTCTTGAAAATTGTTAGAAAAAAGCTGAAGCATTGCCTTCAGAGTGCAGCTTGGAATCACAATTTAGGCACAAATAGATGGGAAGGATTTTTAAAATACTAATTAATTATTTGTTTGCTGCTGAGTATCATATACTGTGAAAACAAATGGGAAATTTTTGGAAGATTAGGCAAATTAGGTGATGCTTAAAAAGGTTTAAACGTGAATGTTGTGAGCCCAGCAGGACCTCAGTGGATGTTGCAATTTGGATTCCAGAGGTTGGGAAGTGCCAAGGGGACAGGATTTGGGAACAGCAGCTGCTCAGACTTATAAAAGCTGCACATTAATGTGGATTTTTATTGTTTGCCTTCATCTGGAAATATTTCTCTTCCTTAAGGAGCTGCACCTTGCACTGTGCTGCCCTTTAATACAAACATGATACACTGAGGTCAGGTTTTTATAAAGCAGGATAAAAACCTTGCTTTTATTTTAGGTTCGACTTGGCCAACTGCAACTTAAATGATGAATTTGCCAACAAGATGAACCCCCAACATATTCCTGACGTGGTAAGAAAATCCCTTTTCTTTCACAGAGTTCTCTTCATTCCCCAGAGCTAGGAGGGAATATGATTTTATAATGAACAGTGCCTGAAGGAAGTGAGGACATCAACAGAGAAATCTGAGCATCATGCAACTTTTAAGGATTATTTTCTTAAATATTTGAGTGATGGTTAAATTATACATATATTATTGGGGTTGTTTTCCAATTAGCATGGTTAAATACCACATTTCTTGTTGGTTTTGTTCCAATTACCAATCACTGGGTGGTTAAAAGCTGCTTTAGAACTCCAATGTGTGCTCATCTCTTCGGGAGCATTTTCCAAGCGTTTGGAAACATGTGACAAATCCCTGTAAATTCACTCTGACACTGCCCAGCTGATCTGAGATACCCAAGTGTGGATTTGGGTGATGGTTTGGGATTTTGGGAGGTGCAAAAAGAGGCTGCTTTTCCCTGCAGGTGCTGATCAAGAAGAGCTACGACCGCAGCAAACGGCAGCGCCGAAGGAACTGGAAGCTGAAGGAGCTGGAAAGGGACAGGGAAGCCACAGACACAGATGATGAAAGGTTCAGTATCTGCTGCCCTTAGCAGGGCTTTGTTCAATGACAAAGCTTCTAAATAACCTCCAGCTGAGTGGAAAAAAAGGAGAGAATTAGAGATAAATGAAATGAAATGAGTTGGGAATTAATAGGTGAGGATAAAACAGCAGCGAGAATGAGTTGGAAATGCTCTCAGCTCTGACAGGACTTTGTTTCTGTGATTTTACTGTTGCATAAATTCCCATAAATCTGAAGGAGAAGTGAATAAATACATCCCACATCTTTTACAGACAATACCAGGACTTCCTGGAAGATCTGGAAGAGGATGAGACCATCAGGAAGAATGTCAACATTTACAGAAGTAAGGCCTTTTTAACTGCTTCATTGGGTGTAACTAAATCATGTTTAAATCATGGGAGGGAAAACATCTCAGTGAAATTCTCTGCTTGCATTCTCCAAACTACCCATGCTTGGAGAAATGCTGGGAAGTATTTCTCCACCTGGTGGCTTTTGTTTCTTTGCCTTTAACATGAAAAAGAACTTTCCTCCTGCACTCAAAATCTCTGCTGGGTGAAGGATTTGATGTAGAATTCATTCTTTTCCATGTTGGGTTTTTAGGAGGAATTTTTTATCTGTTGGTTTTGTGGTTTGTTGGTTGTTTTGGGGTTGTTGGTTTGATTTTCCCCATTTTCCTTGGTGTTGCTCAGGTGCTTTGGGGTTTGTTTTCTGTGCTCAGCTGCTTTTTCTGTGTGTTTTTAGACGCAGATATTCCAGTGGAGAGCGACACAGATGATGATGGAGCTCCAAGGATCAGCTTGGCTGAAATGCTGGAGGATCTCCACATCTCCCAGGATGCCACAGGAGGGGAGGGAGCAGAAATGCTGACAGAGTAAGGACACAGAGCCTTCCATGCAGGAAAAACTCCCCAAACCACCATCAACCATCACAAGGCCAGGAAAAGTAACATAACTCCCACTGCACCCCTAAATCATGGCCTGGAATTCATATTTTCTGGATAATATTCCAGAGAATCAGCAATTGGGAGTTAAATTTGTGGTGGAAGCATTGCAATAGAAATTTCCCAAGTTCCTCCCATCCCTGAGGGATCTTTCCATGCCATTTCTGCAGTGGAGAAAATAAGGAAAGATGTCCAGAGAGAAAGATTTTATTCCAATTTGCTGGATTTTAGCTACCTACTGTTACAGCTTCAATTTCTTACATGGGCAAGGTTTTCCCCATTTCTTTGGCACAAAGGTTTGAAGCCTTTTATGATATTGCTGGATTATTCCATATATTCATATTCTGGGGAATTTCTGTTCCCTTACACAAAGAAAACTTCCCTGGAAAGCTCTTGATCAGGAAAATGCTGTGGAGTGTGATGAATATTGTGTTATATCCCATACCTGTACCGGTGGATTAAGAGCAATAAGCACAGTAATTAACCAATAAATCAGCTATAAACAATTAAAAACCTCTACAGATATTTTGATCCATCATTTTTTAGGTCACTTTAAAATCCAGTTGCACTCTGCAAGCCCAAAGAGGACAGAGTAATAAACTCCAGGTGAAGGAGCAGCAATAAAAGCTGAGTTTAAACTCTTTTGATCAATCCTTTCCATCCTCCCTGTTTTCCTTCATGGAATTCCCAGGAATGTTGGATATTTGCTGTGTTGTCTCATCCTGTTTTTCCCTCTTCCTTTCCTCCTTTCCATGCTCTGCTGCCAGCCTGGAGAAGCTTTCATGGATTTTTGAGGAGTTTTGTCTGGGAAGATCTTGCATGAATCCAAGGATTGCATGGTTTTTTGGGATTTCTTTGGCTGCAGCAGCTCCCCAGAAGCCAAATTGGGTCTCTTTGTAGGTCCTCAAATTTCCAGTGTCCCTTTGGGAGCTCAGAGAGGTTGAGGGAGGTGTCCAGCAAATTAAATATTTGCCAATATTCTCACTGGCACTGGGTAAAGGATTTAACAAAAGGCATTCATTCCCATGGATAAAAGCTGCCCCTTGCCCTGCAGCTCTTCCTGAAAACCTCTGAGTTGAGCCACAGCAGAAATTGTTGAGGATTTTAAGTCAGAACTCCTTAATGATGCATTTCCACCCAGATCTTGGTGAATTTTGAGGTGGAAAAGCCATGGGAGAAGCTGTGCAGAGCTTTGGAAATGAGTTTTGCTCTGAAAAAATGCATGGAAAAAATGTGTTGTATAAATCAGACCTTACAGCACAAAAGCTGGATAACTGAGGGGAAAAATACACAGAAAAGGGGGATGGGGGTGCAAACACTCAATTTTGGTTTTGTTTCCTAGATAAAAGTCTTGTGTGTTGATGATGAAAAGCTCAAGGTGATGATTTCACCTTTTACTGCTTTAAAAGTCTGTGATGTAACTCCAGGGGTCCCAGGTATGAGTCATGGAAATTGCTGAGGCGAAATGTTCCTAGAAAAGCACTTTTCACCTCAGGCCAGGTGCCTGAGCTTGGCTGCACTCCAGGGACAACTCCCAGGCCAATTTTGGGAGCTTCCAACCTGCGGAATCAAAAGTTATTTCAGTCTTACTCTTGGAAGTAGCTCGGAGATGGAATTCAGGGGAATGTTGTGCCAGGAAGTTTTCCGTAAAAGGTTAGACAAAGGTACAGAGTCCTTCTGTTGAGTTTCTGGGGTTTGGCATCATTTCCCTGGATGCTGCAAACAGCCTGGCTCCCATCAGAGATGGATCCAATCCCATCTCTTTCCTGTTTTCCTGCAGGAGTGTCCATAAAAAAATCAGGATGAGCTTGTGCTGAGCATGAGAGTCCACCTGATGTCACTATTCCTGCATGGCCCCAAGAGCTGCTCCAAGGAAAAGGTGGCTAAAAACTCAGGATAAGCTCTTTATGCCCATGCAGTTATTAAAATTTAAATTTAATATTACACCAAACTAAAGGAAAATAAGATAAAATCTGCTTTGAATTGGTGTTGAAGGATTTAATGCCAGCAAACTGCTCCTTCTGCAGGAGATTTATCTCCACTCAGGGCCATTTATTGCAGCTCCCAGAGCAGGTAAATGGTGCAGGGACGATCCAGAGGGATTTGGGAATGTTTCCTGTAGCTCATTCCAGAACATAATCATGGAACAAAGAATCTTGTCGCTGTCAGAATCTGTATTTCCTCCTAAACTTAGGATGGGAACCTGGTTAAGAAAAGGCAGAAAGAGGAAATGTTGTTTAAAACTTGCCAGGGTTTCAGTTCTGTGACAAAACCAAAACCTGATGGTAAAGCAAGAAACTGAAAGGATTTTGTGCAGTTTAAACATTGAGCTTTCTAAAGTGAAACCATTCTGGATAACACAAATCCCCAGCGAGGACTGAAAAGCCTTGAAAGACGATTTTAAACTCATCTGTGCTCAGTGAGAAACTCCTGAAGCTGGGAAATGTTTGGTGTTGTTTGCACACCCTGGTGAGACTTGGTGCTCTAGGGATGGTGATTAACCCCTGGAGCTCTTCCTCAATCCCTGCCTTTCCCCAGGGCTGAGAAGGGAATGCTGCAGTTCTGAACCCCTAACTGCTGCAATGAATTCATGCACAGGGATGAGAGCTCAGCTTAGTTAAGCCAGCAGGAATGTGGGAGCAGAGAAAACCCTTGGAGTTGTTTGGAGTTCTGGGCTTGGCTTAGACTTTTCCTTAAAAAGTGAATGATCTCAGTGAAAATAATGCAGAGTTTTAGGATGCTGGAATTGTGCTTTTCCCACTCTCTAACAAGGTCAGCCTGAGTTGAAAGGAATTCTTTTAAGGTTTTCTCCAGGCTGCATTTGACTTTGCCAAAGCACTTCCTGCAGTATGGACATAAAGCTTCCAGAGGTGTTCCTGCCAGGTGGCTGCAGTAAGGAACCTCCACCATGTGTAATTCCAGAATCCCTGAGGTTGGAAAAGCTCTCCAGGATCATCCAATCCAAGCTGTGCCAAATCCCCACCTTGTTGCCAGCCCAGAGCTCTGAGTGCCACCTCCAGGAATTCCTGGGACACCTCCAGGGATGGGCACTCCAAGCCTCCCTGGGCAGTTCCAATCCCTGAGCTCCCTTTCCATGGGGAAATTCCTGCTGCTGTCCACCCTGAGCCTCCCCTGGCCCAGCCTGAGGCTGTTCCCTCTCCTCCTGTCCCTGTTCCCTGGGATAAGATCCCAAATCCCCCCCGGCTGTCCCCTCCTGTCAGGGAGTTGTGCAGAGCCACAAGGTCCCCCCTGAGCCTCCTTTTCTCCAGGAAAATCCCTGAACTCTGCCAGGATCCCACATGATTTAATCTCAAAACCAAATTTTTCTAATGGAGGTTTAGAATATTTATTTTTTAATAATTTTGGAACAACTGCCTGCACTATTTAGATCCAAAGTCAGCACGGCTGTGCTTTAGCTGGATGCTCCAGCTGCTCCCTGAGGTGGATCTCACCTCTCCTGTGGGGTTTTCTGTGGTGATTCCAAAGGGATTGGAGCAGGGACAGACACCAAACATTCCTGGAGTGCTCCAGCAGCCCCAGACTGACACACCCTGAGAGAGGAGCTCTGGCAGGAGGAAGAGGTGGAAAAGAAGAGGCAAAGCCTTGACCCCCTCAGCAAACATTCACCTTCCACATTCCCTTATCCCTGTAAAAAAAACCCTAGAAAAACATCTAAATATATCCTGGTTTATGGAATATCTACACTCTGGACTGGAAATGGCAGCAGGGGAGGGAGAAGGAATTTGCTGTCACAGGGAAACTGGAACTCAACTGTTGCATGAAGCAGTTTCAGCTGGGCTGGAAAGGGAAGCAGAAACTTTCAGCCAAGCAGGACAGAGTAATTTAAGGTCAGCTCTGGAGCAGCAAATAGATCTGCTGGAAACTCAGCCCAGCTCCAAACAAATCTCTGCAAGGTGGGAATGTCCTGTGGGATGCAGAGGCCAGGAAGTGCTGACAGGTTCATTTTCCAGGCAGGATTTTCAGGCCAGGTAATGAAGAGCAAAGATAAGAACTGCAATTACACGTGGCTGTAAATAAAGCAAAGTGCAAACGTTGGAGTGCAAAACAAGGGCAGTGATAACAGGGAGTGAGAACTTCTCTGAAGCTTCTGAGAACTCCTAAAGTGACCAGCAGCAGAGGGGGTAAAGTTCCACATGAACAGAATAATCTTTAGTGCCTTCTGGAAGTGTAAACTCCTGGGATGGATAAACACAGAATAAAGTGCAATGGGAGATAAGATTAAGTGTGAAAGTCCTGCAATAATAACCTCTCCTAATGAGGATACTGAGAATCCACCAGGATGTGTCCTGGCTGGAAACACCAAAAGGTTCCTGGGGAGCAGCATGAGCAGTTCCATTTTAGCAGCTGCTTCCTGTTTTGTTCTTCAGTTTCCACTCCTGCTGAACCAGTGCAGGTTAAGTTGTGCGATTTCAATGTTTCCCTTTGGAATGTCAGGGATCTGAAGGGTGCTTAGTGTCATCCTTGCATTCCTTTTAGAGTACCACAGGACAGGAACTTCCCCTGGACAGACACATTTGGTGGAGGGAACATCCCATTTCCTGTTCCTCTTGAAACACTTCCCACTTCAGCCTTGCATTCATTCATTCATTCAGGCAATTCATTCTCACTGAGCATCAGGTGAGAAAACCTAAAGTGTTGTGGCCACTCTGCAGCTTCTGCAGCTGGGACAAACTTTGCTGATGGAAAAAAAAGGTGGAGAAATGTGCAAACAGCTTATTCTGGCCCAACATTCCCACCCTGGGCATTGTCCCAACGCTCCTGGGGCTCAGGGCTGTGCCCATTCCCTGGGGAGCCTGGGCAGTGCCCAGCACCCTCTGGGGGAAGAACCTTCCCCTGATCTCCACCCTAAACCCCTCCTGCCACAGCTCCAGCCATGTTTGATCCTGATCCCATTCCCAGCTGAGCCTGCACAGGCCTGACCTGACAAATCTGGAGCTCCTCAGGCTCCTGGTGCTTCCAGCAGGAACCTGCCCAGGCAGACAGCGTTGGAAACTCAAATGGCAACTGGAATTTGGATGTAATCCTTTAAATCTTGGAGTCTGGAGACAGGCAGGGAAAAGGTGTGAGGAGGAAAATGAAGCAGACACACAATCAATCTGCTGGATTTTGGTGCTCTCCTGGCTCTCTGCTGTTCCCCCAGCCCAGAGCAGCTCCACAGGCACTGTGCCACCCCAGCTGCTGCCAGGCACTGGAGACAGCCACAAACACCAGTGGGAAAGGGCAGCAAGAACACAAACAGGCCCAGGGTGAAGTTCTGCTCCTCCAGCCCCAATTCTGTGAACATCCAGAAATGCTCAGGATATCCATGTGGAGTCCTCTGCTCCTGCCCTTGGCTCACTGCCAGGAAGCAACATCTTGAGAAATAGATATTTATGTGTTGAGAAATAGATCTTTTGCCCCTGAAATGCAAAGTATTGCCTGTATTTCTCTGCATTAGAGACTGACAGGCTGGGAAAAAAAATCACTGGCTCCATAAATAATGAGTGACATAATTAAAATATTGGGTGTTCCTCCTTCTGTCCCCAAACATCAGTTAATGCAGCTTACATTGATAAATAATAGTAAATATAATTCCCCCTTCTGTCCCCAAACATCAGTTAATGCAGCTTACATTGATAAATAATAGTAAATATAATACACATGCTGAGTATGAAAGCAAATCTACACTGATTACTACTTTAGTTTTAAAAAAACATCCAATTGCATTCAAATCTGAAAGTATTAAATCAATTTTTTTTTACAAACTTACAAATTTGTTTTTTACAAACTTTACTTGGGCACTGTTAAAAGCTTTGTGGGTTTGAGCACAGCTGCCCTCATTTTCCCAGAGAAATTATTTTCATCTCCTCCCTAATTTCCCTCTAATTAGGAATTGGGAAGCAGATGAATCTCACGTTGAGGTGACAAATGACATCATTAATGTTTTCACTTTGTTTTGTCACCTCCTGTGACCAAGGCTGGATTGCCACCCACAGCAACATCTCATTCTCTGGAAGGAGAGAGCATTCCAGGAGCTTGGAAAAAGTCACCAAACTCACCTCAGTGTGGCTGGAAAATGTATGTTTGTGTCACCCTGTGTGCTCTGCTCTACTCCCTTCTGCTCCTAAGGATTCCAAACCACAATTCTCATCCCCAATTCTCATCCCAGGGCAGCTCCTGTCCAGCACAGGAAGCTGGCAGCACAGGAATCTTGTGGTTTTAAGGCTAAAAAGATGTGGAATTTGGAATAAAAGCAGTCACAGCCAAAGGCAGCATGTTATTTACAGTCTCAGGGGTTCATGTTTGAGACACTGCTCAACAGGGAGAGTAAAAGGTGGAAAGTAGGGAATAAAGGGTTAGGAAAAAAGGAGACACTATTTTTACAATTTTTAGGGGTTTTATTTTCAGCTGAAACCCTACCACAAGTGACTCTGTAGTTTCATGTTCCCTGTATGATACACATGATTTACTCTAAAATAAGACACATGATTTACTTCTAAAAATAAACCAAAAGTGATCTTTCTAGAGGCCAAGAATCTGAGAATTTCACCATCAATTTTCACAGCAGCACATCCTCACGATTTTAACGACTCAATGCCATTATTTGCATCATGATAACGAACCAGTCCAGTAATTCACTGCATAAAACAATCAAGGAGACTGAATAAATACAGAAATCATCCCATAAAAACACAGCAAGCTCAGGGAAGCAGCTCCCACTCATCCAGGATTTTTGTGTGCTCATCTCCTCTGCAGACCACAACAAATCCAGGCCTCATCATTGCTCCAGATGAAAACTTTCCATATCCAAGCTCCTTTCCCCTGGAACAACAAAATCTCCAGGGGGGTTGTTCCCATCCCAATCCCAGCTCTGTCATTAAAACTGGAAGCTCTTGCAGAAGCAAACAGTGAAAGCAGGGATTGATTGGAGCCGTTTTGGCAAAATGATTTGCTGTTAGGGCAGAACAGGAAGAGAGAAGAAAGCAGAGTTTGTGCTCCTGGACAAAAATGGGACGTTCAGGAAAACCCTTCTTGGAGCCCAAAGTCAGGGTGATGGTTTTACTTCACCACAGAAAGAGCATTTTCCCGAGGGTTTCCCAGGAAGCTCCAGAGCAGCTGCAAGGCTGAGGTGAGGTGGAAAGCCAGGCAGATGTAGGCAGTGTAGAGCAGCAGCCCAGCCATGGCCAGGTTGAAGGAGTAGAAGAGCACCTTCTCCCAGGGCTCCATCAGGTAACTGCACGTGATCAGCTCAAACTGGCAGAAGAGCCAGTACAGGTAGCTCAGGGTGCTCCTCTTGGCATCCATCCTGCTTCCCAAAGCTCCCTGTGGGATAAAGGATGTGTTGGAGTCAGGAAAAGCTTGGGAACTTTTCCTGCTCCTCTAGGTGTTTGCTTTACCCTCAGAGCTCCACAAAAAAGGCTTGGCCTGTGAACCAAGCTCGTGGGAGCATTTACCCCCAATTCTGGGTGAGCTGAGAGCACCAAAGGAATGAGGAGATGTTGTTTAGTGCAGCACAGAGTGTGGAGTTGGAGTTTTTAGGTTTTGCTATATATATTATATGGAGCCAACATGGAGATTCTAGGATGTTGGCTTCTTCTTCTTCATCTTCTTCTCTCTTCTCCTTCTCTTCCTTTCCTCTCTGACATGAGTTCCTGTGAGTTGTTAATTGGTAGATAGAATTTAGTGTAGAGGAGACATGTCAATAAGGTTGATATTCACTGGTTTTGGGAACAAAATAAGATAGGTAAAGTTTTCTAACTGGTTGATAATAGATATAAAAGCTACCTGCTTTGGGTAGCCATTGCCATTCTGCCCTCGTGTTCCTGGAGGTCACAGCACAGTCTGTGCCTCCCAAACTTTGATAAGATCAAAAATAAACAAGCTTTGAAACAGCAGAAAGAAGCCTCATCTCATCTTTTCGGGACTTGGGACACTGAAACAAGGAACACAGCCGGGCCAGGAGTCAGGGGAAGAACACCAAACCCCTGGCAGGATGGGCACTCATGGAAATGGGAACCTCACACTGCACCAGGGAGGCTCCACGAGATCTTTTATGATCCAAGAGTTGTGGCAATTCCATTCCCAGGGCCAAACTCTGCCAGAATTTTACCTTGCGCTGGGTTACTCAAGACTCTGTTGGAGCAGCTTAACTAAAAATCACTTTAAACCCTCTCTCCCTCCCCACCTGTGGATTCTGCCACAGAATTTGCTACAAGGCTGATTTCTACCACTGCACACTGGATTTTATGTCTCATGCTCCAGTTGCTTCTGAAAATCCCAAGTGCAAACTGAGAGCGTGGAGAATTCCAGTGCAGATACAGAACCACACATACAGAATTCCAATAAAAGGAAACTATATCCAGATTATCCCACTTTTTCTGCAGCAGAGATTCAATTCATCTGTTGCCAAATGACCAGTAAGTTATTATTATAACAATAAATATATAATACATAAAAACGTAGAATGATCAATAATAAACACAGATTTATGTTAAAGAATAAATAAATCAATGTTAATAGTTACTGTGTGTGACATTATGTCATCAACAGGACACAGAACTGGAGAGGAAAAGGAAAAACAGGACTTTATCACTTACTGGTAATTCCAGTCCTTTGGTAAATAAGAGGAAACAAACCAAAATCTCCAATTTCCCTACTTTTTAATTGGGAAGTAAAGAACTCCTGGTGGTGTCAAGATCTGTGGAAAGAAATTTATCCCTCAGAAATTACATACAATTAACTCCATAGCTCCAAACAGAGTGGGATTTTATCCTAAAAAAGCCACTTCCCAAAGTTTTTATACACATTTGGCTTCCACAGCTTCCCTACTTCTTTTCTTCCTGACATGTGCACTAAACAAATGCTTCTGTTGTTAGAAATATTAATTACTTATAGCAATGTCCTTATTAATGTCCCATTTCTGTCCATTACGTGCAGTTTTTATTAAATTGGGTTACACCTCAGCCTCTTCCCAGCAAATGCATCACTGGGTGACATTGAGGAAAGGCTTTTCCTAGGAAAAGTTGAGGTTGTACTGTTGCATTTCCCTGGTCTTAAAATGAAAACCAAAGCACTGTTTATGGGGAAAAGGGATTTTTACCTAGGGATTTATTTCAGGATCCTTGGGTGCAGCACTTGGTCCAGGTGGAATGCCCTGAAAATGCATGGACACCGAAATACACACAATTATAGGCCTGGCAAAATTAACATATTTATCAAAGATTCCCCAATGAGAGGCTGGAGTGAACTTCTCGTTTTGAGGAACTTTCCCTTCTTGATGGGCCTGTCTGAGGCTACAAAAATATGTTTTGGAGAGGATTTTGGAGCTCCCAGGATGTTTGCTCTCCTGGTTTAATGGTGCCGTGGGGCTGAGCTGAGTTATCAGCCTTGGGAAGTCACAGTGTGTGGGCTAAAAGCACTGAGAATACATCAAACTATATAAAAGGGTATATAAGAGGGGTATAAAAGAAATAGCAAAATATCATCCTGGCCTCAGCACAAAGCAGAACTCACCTGTCCTTGTGCCCCAGCGCGGTCGGGAAGGAGCTGCTCCAGAGCTCTGCTGCCCTTGGCAGGGAGCAGCTCCGGTGTGGATGGAGAGGCAGTAGGCAGGAGCTTTGATCCTCAATGACAGAGCATGTCCTTCCCTCCCCGCCCTCCTCCCGCATTGCTGAAATCTCCCCCGGCCGCAGGACTCTGATTTATGCAACGGGGCCGGCCCCGTCTGGCTCGGGACACCGGCACCGGCTCCTCGGGGCCGGGCCCGAGCCCCAGGCCTGCGCCGGGCAAAACAAAATAGTTACAATTACTGCCTTCCTTCATTGCAAACCTCCCAAAGCACCTCTGCCCCTGTGGGGCTTTTCGTTCTCGCAAGGGGCAATTGAATGTCTCTGCAGAATTGTGGAGTCAGAGCGAAGCAGCCACAAAAATGCGGCGCAGGGAAGTCTGCAGGGACGGCACCACCTCCTTTTGTAACCCCTGATTAGAATCGTTTCCAAACAGTTCCCAATCTCTGCGTCTCCCCAAACTCAGCCAGAAACCCCAGCGAGGAGGGGATGTGGGGGCAAGGTTTGTGGAAGGAAAAGAGAGTGACTTTTTCCTCAGAAAAGCTGCAAAATAAGAGCAGGCCGCGACTGCTCGAGGCTTTTTAATGATCTAATTGGGCAAGAAAATTAGGTAAGAATCTGCATAATAGATGGTGCTCTAAACTATCTGCCTGCAGCCAAATCATTTCCAAATATGAATCAGCTTCGTTTGGGGATAATGTGCCACAAGCAATGTCTGAGCCTCACCTTTCCTCCCTTCCTTGCCAAACACAAGGGAGGGAGGAGCAAACCTTGCCCTACTCCCTCACCCCTTTGGTCTTCCCCCTTGTGCTTCTCAACAAAATCAAGTTTTCTTTTTAAAAATTGTCCCTTTTCCCTAGAAAATCCAGGAATGGTGAAGGACTGCCCCAGGCGGCAGCAGTCAAAATGCTCCATGTTCAAGCTTTGTCCTTCAGAGAGGATCCTCAGGAGTTCCTGCTTCCAAGCAGCCTTCCTCAGCCAGGGACTGCACTGGAGCCTGGAAAGCTGGGGTGGCACGAGGTGTTTTTAGGTGAAAATCAGTGTTTGATCCTCACCAGGCTTCCTCAGCCAGGGACTGCACTGGAGCCTGGAAAGCTGGGGTGGCACGAGGTGTTTTTAGGTGAAAATCAGTGTTTGATCCTCACCAGGCTTCCTCAGCCAGGGACTGCACTGGAGCCTGGAAAGCTGGGGTGGCACGAGGTGTTTTTAGGTGAAAATCAGTGTTTGATCCTCACCAGGCTTCCTCAGCCAGGGACTGCACTGGAGCCTGGAAAGCTGGGGTGGCACGAGGTGTTTTTAGGTGAAAATCAGTGTTTGATCCTCACCAGGCTTCCTCAGCCAGGGACTGCACTGGAGCCTGGAAAGCTGGGGTGGCACGAGGTGTTTTTAGATGAACATCAGTGTTTGATCCCCACGCTGCCCACGCTCCTGGTGGGACAATATCCCTCCTCCAGGTTCCTCAGCTTCCTTGCCACGTGGAGCAGCCTCTTCTGAATCCTTCAGCACCAAACCCCAGGGCAGGGCCAGCACCTCCACCCTGCCTAAACCCTCTCCAAAACCATCTGCAGGAAAGCCAGGAAAACCCAAGTGATTCTTCCATCACTCCCGAGTACAAAAAAACACAAAAATTTTCCATCTTTTCCGTAATTCTCCGCTTTTAACAACAAATCTCCTCAGCTGAAGCAAAGCAGCGACTTGTGCTGGTTTGTTTAGCTCCGACAGCGTTCCCAAAGTGTTTCCTGACAGCTGAGATCCATTGGGAACGAGCTGTGGTGAGGGTGGGATGAGCAGGATGAATTCCCGAGCAGGATCCTTCCTGAGCTGCTCCCGCTGCTTTTCCCGCCTGGCATCCCATGGGGAGATAAGGAATCATTAATAACTCTCACCGTGCATAATGAGGTGTGGACAGCTTCACTCAGAACACAGGATTTGCCTGAAATCCCTTCCTTTTAAAGCAATTTTTAGCTTCTGTGTTCTACGATACTTTTTTTTGCACATAGAGAAAAGATAATTAAAAAAATATTCAAAAATTTTAAAAAGCAACAAGGGAAAAAAAAATCCCAGGCAAAACCATGTTCTACCTTTGATGGATGACTGAAAATACATTAAAAAAGCAATTTTTTGGCAAAGATCTTACCCTGATGAGCAGGAATGAAACTCTCCCATTAGCACTTTGTCTCTTGTTTCAGCCTCTTGATCATGTTCTCCACACAATTACATTGCAAAAATCTCTTTTTACTGCTCCCTGGGCTTTCCTACCAAGCAAATTCAAACCCAACCATATAAAAGTGACACCGTGGCACAGCAATTGTTCTTTGCAAGGGAAAATAACCAAAACAAAGAAGAAATATTCAAATTACAAAGGAAATCACCAACCTCCCCTTTTCAGTGTTGAGATTCCCCTCATGGAAAAGCAGCAACTTTGGGTTTATACAGAATTTAACAGATTAGCTCCACATGCAGAAATAATGATTTTTTTTCCTTATTATTCCATACCTTGTAATGGGATTTTGTGATGTCAAATAAGAGGCAGAGTGGTTGTGTTTTGTGGGGCTTCTCTGCTGTCCAGTAAGGATTATGTAACAAAGCTGCTTTTCTCCTCCTGGTCATCTTACATCCTTGAGATCAGTATTTCTTTTCCCAGCTTCTCCAAAATCGGTCAAGGGGGCTGAAAATTGTGGGATGTACAGAGAGAGAGAGGTAATGAAAGAAAATCAGCTTGGTTTCCAGGGAAAAGCAAGCTGAAAATGCCTGAAAACCTCTCTGCCTCACACCTATAGACTGCAAGAAGTCAAAATTAAAATGAAATCCTTCCCTGGTCCTGCTGAGGAGTGGGAGGACAAAGAACCCACAGAACATCCACCCCTGTCCTTGGGAAGGGGAAAAACTTCCCAATCCTTGGAAAAAATGTTCCAGGGATGTGCAGCAGCTTGCTCCAGAGAGCAGGTTTGTCTGGAGGGATTCCCACCTGGAATGGGGCTGCAGGACACCCCACAGAAACCGGATAAGGGATTTATCTCACTGAGGGATTTATCTGGGCAGCTCTGATGGGGTTGACTCGCTGCTGTTTGTAAGGCAGATCCCGGAGTTTAATTAGGGCTTTGTTGCCTGCAAGAGTCACCCCATCTCCCACAGCTTCCCACAGCTTCCCACACCCGGCCAGACCAGTCCAGGAACTTCCTTAATTCCTCATCAAGACGGGTAATTAAGGAAGGGAAAAGCAGGGAGCTGCGCGTGGAATGCGCGAGGAGCTGGCGCGGAGGATCAGGCACAGGCGACTTCAGCTCGGGGCAAGGTGACATCGACTCAGGAGGGTGTCACAAACACGGCGTCCCATAAAAGCTGCCCGGGGATTTATGGCAGCTGAGAAACCCTGAACTCCCCTGTGCCTGCTTGCAGCGGAATTCCAGCTCAGCTCCCCTGCGCCTGCTTCCAGCATCCCGCAGAATTCCAGCTCAGCTCCCCTGCGCCTGCTTCCAGCGTCCCGCAGAATTCCAGCTCAGCTCCCCTGTGCCTGCTTCCAGCGTCCCGCAGAATTCCAGCTCAGCTCCCCTGTGCCTGCTTCCAGCATCCCGCAGAATTCCAACTCAGCTCCCCTGCGCCTGCTTCCAGCATCCTGCAGAATTCGAGCTCCCTTCCCGAGCTCAGGACGGTTTGGGAGCAGGAGAGCTCCATGTGTTCCTGCACAGCTGGGCTCTGCTCTGTCCCTCTCCGAGCTGGCACCGATATTTTCCCCTTCAGCTCTTCCCCCGTGCTGCCCAGGCTGTGCCATCACTCACCTCGGAACTGCTGCTGTTTGATCAGGGACAAAACAACTCACCTGGGAAGGAAAAGTTGCCAAAAACAGGTTAAAATCGAGAATGGCACAGATAGAGAGCCATGAGTGACTGGCAGAGCTGGGACTAGTGATAACCTAGGTTTGAACTTTTATAATTTTCCAGCCCTGCAGTGCCCAGTGTAACTCTGCAGTTCCCTGGAGCTCGTTCAGTGCTGTTCTCTCATGCTCACACTGACATAACAAAGCCTCTCCAGCTCGCTCTCCAAGGACACCCAGACCCTCCTGGGCTGAAAAACTCTAAAACTTCATCTTAGAAAGGGGGAGGAAACCTAGAAAAATTACATTAACTGAAATTCAAGTTAGTAAATTGATGCTGATATCAAAGTGGGAAGAACTCGGGAGCTGTCATTGTCCATTTTGGGATGCACTGAGGCAGGAGCCTCTGGAGCCCAGAGTGTGACCTCTGAAGGCCTTTCCAGTCAATCCCTCCTTTATTCCTTTATTCCTGTCTGCTCTCTGTTTCTGGGGAGCCATTTAAGGCATCCCCAGCACTGAGGGAATCCCGAAGCCTTCACAGAACTCAGCCCAACGAAGACAGAAAGAGCTCTTTGGAGAGCAGCAGGCAGTGCTGAATCATTACAGCATGAAACCTTCCTCCAGCTCCTGCTGAAACCACAGGGAATTGTGCACTGGGCTTGGAATATGCAAAGGAACATTCCAGCAGGGAGGGGAGCATCAAAAGGATAATTAGGGTGTGCTTGGTTCCCTCTCCCACAACGCCAACAAACACCACAAACACTGAGGATCCCCCTGGGCTGAGCAGGAGATGCCTCTGGAAGATAAATCAGCGTGGGGTGAGGCCCAGGGAGCTGCGTTTAGGGGGAAAGGCAGGGCATGAAAATTTGGGCTTTTTAGGAAAATATTCAGGGTGAGGGGATGAGCTCAGTGGGGTTTTTTTTTTGGTCACACTAAGGCCCCTCAGCCTCCCTGCTGAGGGCCAAAGTGGCCACATCATATCTAAAACTTAGTTCAAAAAAGTCCTTGTCGTGGTCATCAAAGTGCAACTATTCCTAATTTTATTTAAACTCAATTCTCCTGCATCCTCACGCTTTTAAAGTTCTGTTTTGATCCCTGGTGCTTTATAACTCTGAGGAAGAAGAAAATTCCCTGGAGCTCTGGGAGGCAAAGGGGGTGTAGGTGATGGATAATAATGGAAAGGTTGCCAGAAGTTTCTCTCTCACTGAGGAACCAGCCCAGGCTACTTCATAATGCACAGAAATACTTCTTCTGCTAAACTATTTTACATTTCTTGATCTCCATGCCCCACAAATTCGGAACCTTGAGCTCTTTTCAGTCAGCTCTGGCCACACTGGGCAGCAACACCTCTCAGAAAAGTGGATCCACCTTTGATTTTATTTCTTTGACAAATCTGATTCATTGAGAATGAGATTTTGAGGCAGATTTTTCTTAATCTTGATGTGTTTTCTTGTAGAAAGCAAATCTTCTGCATTTCTGCCCTGCCAACATCATCAGTGCTGCTGCTGCTTTATTCATATTATTTTGACAGAGGTTCAGACCTCTCCCTGGATATGAATCCTCTTTATTTAGATATTTCCTTTCCACATGTCCCAGTTTTTCTGGCACTGTGGTCCAGAGAAAGGAACAGGAATTTCTCTCTCCTGTAAGAAATGGGAATTTCTTTTCAGTGTAATAATGAGCATTTCTTCTGTGGTGAAATATTTCCTGCTCAGCTTTAGCAATATTCCCATAAAATACTGCTTCGTGTGAGGTTCCCCAGGTTTTGTTGCTGTCTTCTGGAAACTGTTTTCACACCTTGCAAAACAGAGGTTTCTGTTGTGTAGATTTATTTTCAATGGAATCAAGCACTCCCAAGGGGGAGTTGTTTCTCTCCACACACCTAAAAAGTGGATTTTTTGTTAAATGTGATGCAGTTATTTGGTGAATTAATTAATAAGAACTGGAATTCTGGAGTTTTAATCTTTGTTCTGCCTCGGCCCCCTCAGAACTGCCACAAAACCTCATTTTTAACATTTCTCTTTGCTTTCTCCCCCTTTATATCCTCCTCTTATTAAGAGCCATTTATCACTGTGGAATTTTCAGGATTTTAGATGTAAAAATATCTTCTTTTGTACATATCCATCTTTATGATTAATAACAGACTGGCCTAAAAAGAGTGAATTATAAAAGGCTTTCATCCCATCTCCTCATCTGGTCTGAAACGAGGACATTTTCACTCCTGGAAAAAAAAATAATAAAATGATGTGTTGGCTTATAAATCTAACTCCATCTAAATGTAAATCTGAGCTCACAGACTCACAAAGGAGAGGTGGAGATTTCCTGGGAAATGCAGACCAAGGGATGGATAACTTCAGGGGTAAAGCTCACCTCAGGCCAGAACCACACCAGAGATTTGCAGGTGCCAGGTTTTATTTACAGCCAACCTTTCCAGTGGAACTCTCCCACTGATGCCTTGGGTTTTAATCTTTATATTTTCCAACCCAGTGTAACTCTGCAGGTCCCTGGAGCTCGTTCAGTGCTGTTCTCTCATGCTCACACTGACATAACAAAGCCTCTCCAGCTCGCTCTCCAAGGACACCCAGACCCTCCTGGGCCCAACAACTGCAAACCTTCATCTTGGGGAGAGGGGGGCAAGCTTGGGCAAATTCCATCCTTGCCTGGCTTCTGCTTGGGCAATTGATGCTGATATCAAAGTGGGAAGAACTCGGGAGCTGGCATTGTCCATTTTGGGATGCACTGAGGCAGGAGCCTCTGGAGCCCAGAGTGTGACCTCTGAAGGCCTTTCAGATAAATCCCTCCTTTATTCCTTTATTCCTGCCTGCTCTCTGTTTCTAGGTGCTCATTAAGGCATCACCAGGGAAACCTTTCCCAGCAGGAATTCACACCCAGAGCTGCAATTTTGGCTCCTCAGGGATTTAGGAACCATTTTCAATTCCATTTTTCATCCTTCCCTCACACACAACACTTTTATGGCCTTGCCACCTTAGCAAAGCCCCATAAAAACAAGGCTCTGCCACTGATTTCTTCCAAGGCTTTACAGAGTTGCTGTTAAAGCCAATTTCATGTTCTGTAAATTTTTATATCAAACATCCCTCCCTGGCTTGCTTTCCTGTCCGACTGGATCTTATTTTCAAGATAAATTAAATCCTTTCAGCCACGTTTTTCTTATGTGGTTTCACCCTGGAGGACCTCTGGGAAATATCATTGGGAGGGGAGAGAAAAAAAAAAGGGCAAAATTATCCATAATTTGTTTCATTGCTGCTTAAATGTGGAAATCCTTCTCTGCCTGTCTTGNCAAGGCTTTACAGAGTTGCTGTTAAAGCCAATTTCATGTTCTGTAAATTTTTATATCAAACATCCCTCCCTGGCTTGCTTTCCTGTCCGACTGGATCTTATTTTCAAGATAAATTAAATCCTTTCAGCCACGTTTTTCTTATGTGGTTTCACCCTGGAGGACCTCTGGGAAATATCATTGGGAGGGGAGAGAAAAAAAAGCCCATTTTGGGAAAAAAAGGGAAAAATTATCCATAATTTGTCTCATTTCTGCTTAAATATGGAAATCCTCCTCTGCCTGTCTTCACATGCAGAGTCCAACCTCCCAGGGAAGGATATTTATTAAAATAATCTTCGTTTGCTGGAGAAAAGGAGAGCTCTGAGTACACCAAATAGTCCTTCTAGCCAAAATTCTGCCACAGATTCATGTATTAGGCCAAGATTTCGATGTGATTAAATGATCCTGGTGTGCTTGCAAATGATTTTTATTTAAAAGATGACCAAGAAAGTCAAAGGTGACCAAATTTTCCACCAAAAAGAAAACCCAAAAAAGTGTTTCATTTTCAAATGGTTCAGGTGAAAAA